>JAWQFJ010001936.1:60000-72777 GCA_034096865.1 Theodoxus fluviatilis | reverse complement strand
AGAAATATCACTCTCGTATCGAAGATCAGGCTTATGCGCACGCTGGCCATCTCCGTACTCTTGTATGCAAGCGAGACCTGGACACTCACATCTAAACTACAGAGACGGATACAAGCCCCGGAAATGAGGTGCTACCGTAAGATTCTGAACATCTCATATAAAGACCATGTCACGAATGAGGAAGTCAGCAACAGGATCAGGAGATCAATTGGACAGTACGAAGACCTGCTCTCAATCGTGAAAAGCAGAAAGCTGAAGTGGTACGGTCACGTGTCAAGAGGCAGTGGGCTGGCCAAGACCATCCTGCAAGGTACCGTACCAGGTGGGAGAAGGAGAGGCAGGCAGAGAAGGAGGTGGGAAGACAACATCAAAGAGTGGACAGGCTTGACCTTTGCTGACTCACAGCGAGCCACAGAGGATAGAGATCGATGGAGAAAGATTGTCCGAAAGTCATCAGTGGTGCCTCAACAACCCATCTCAGGGTTAAGAGACTGAACTGAACTGAACTGTAAGCACGGTGGAGCCGATGCTTCTCATCCAGCAAGGCCTGTATTTCTTCACAGTTGTCATCAAGCCAATCCTGGTGCTTACGGGTGGTGGTGCCAAGTATTTCAGATGCCGTGAAGTACACCGTAACGTCGCCCTCCAACACGATTCCTGGACACAGGCGACCCTCCCGGTCAGTCTCGGAGGTCTAGGCTTGCGGAGAAACAAAGATCTGGCGCTTCCATGTTTCATCTCGTCCCTCCACGCCACCAGCTCTCTCGTCGACTCCGTCCTCTCCAGAACCGTTGGACTGGAGGAGACGGGTGAGCTGGAGGAAGCCATCAACACCTGGAGGTGGAAAAGCCAAACGGAGGAGGAACCAAACGAAGAAGACAGATGGAAGCAGAAAGCTTGGGATACCATCTCTTCCAAGCGAACCCTGCAGGACCTCCTTGCTCGGTCGAACCAGGTCTCAGCCGCGCGCATCCGAGCAGCAGCCCAAGCTGAAAGTGGAAGCTGGATCCACGCCATCCCAATCCCGTCCCTGGGGCTCCATCTGGACCGTGAGACCATAAGAATAGCCGTCGCTTAGAGGGCAGGGGCACAAGTCTGCGAACCCCACCAATGCAGATGTGGAAGATCTATGGACGCCCTTGGACATCACGCCCTCTCCTGTCGAGCAAGCGCTGGTCGTTTTCCACGCCACTCTGCTTTGAATGACGTGGTGAGCGCTGGAATATCATCTGTCCTGGAATCAACCAGGCTCGACAGAGGCGACAGCAAGCGTCTAGATGGGATGACCATCTTCCCCTTTTCAAACGGCCGAAGCTTGGTCTGGGATGTGACGTGCGTGGATTCTTTCGCCCCCAGCAACATCATTTCCAGCGCCCTGCAACCGTCATCTGCAGCAGAGGCAGCGGAAGGGGCGAAGAGGACTAAATACCGCATCCTGGCCGAACGACACTGCTTTGAGCCCCTCGCCTTCGAGACCACCGGAGTCTTCGGACCTTCAACACTCAAGACCATCGAGGAAATTGGACGAAGACTGAAGGGGGAGACGGGCGAGCCACGGGAGACCCTGTGGCTCAACCAACGAATCGGGATGGCTATCCTCCGAGGCAATGCCTTCTGTGTCCTTGCCTCATCCAGATCGCGAGATGACTGCAGAGAGAGACTGTGGGTTCCACAGGCCTAGGGCCAGTGACCACCGCACTTTTCACATTGTAACTGCTCCATAGCACAAGTTGAGCGTCTGGCAATGTAGCCGGGCTGGACGCTGTGATTTTCTGTATGACCCATTGTGGGGAAGTTGCTGAGGATCTGTGTCTCAAGCTGGGTGGCTGCCTTAGTGCCAGTGCCGGGGGTGGTGGTAGAGCCTGGGAGAGTCGCTCATCATCGTTCAACAGGTGTTGGAGCTTGTTGAGTCCACGACGCAGCTTCACCGTTCCCAGAAAGTACTTTGCTAGGAACGTGACTCGACTGCCTTCAGTTCGTCTGTCTCGTCGGACGAGGAGATCCTCCCTACTTTCCTTGATCGCTCTTTCGAACTGGTCGCAGATGTCCTCGCTTTGGTGACCACTGGGGAGAAGTGCATTTTCCAGCTCCAACAAAAATCTGCCCCGGTGTGACATCGCCGTTGGTAAATCATCCTCTTTGGTTCTGCGCATGCGTCTAAACCGAAAGTGACGCGTGTATCGCGCCTCGTTCAAAGGTGATGTGCTGCGAAACTCCGCCACTCCGCCTGACTGACTTCGCACGCCCTGCGGAGTTATGCTAAGATCCGGCCGCATTAATGTATCTGCGTTTTGTGACAAACGTCTTGCTCGGCGGTACTGTACTCCATGCACCTTAACGGTGCGCGTGATTCGGGTGTAATCTTAAGCTAAACGACGTTTATTGGCAGTATTACACCCGAATCACGCGGAACACAGAATTTGCGCAGCTGAGTGCGAGCTGGAGGCAAAATCTGGGTCACGTGGCGGCGTCTATTTTCAAGGCTCGTGATTGGCTGAGCGTTTACCAGGCGCGATGCATAACGATGCGCGATGCTTATAGGCATCGCCGAACGTACAAAATACGTCACTTCCGGTTTCGGGGCATGCGCAGAACCATGCGCGATGAAATGACCATCGGCGATGTCACACCGGTCGTGTGCGTCGGAGCAGATTCGGTGTATTTGCAGAGCTTAGCCGTGTGGGAGAGCGTGCTTAACACACATACAGAGAGAGAGAGAGAGAGAGAGAGAGAGAGAGAGAGAGAGAGAGAGGGGGGGGGGAAGAGAAAATAAGAGAAGGGGAGAGAGAGAAAAAGTGAGAGTGAAAGAGGAAATGAGAGAGAAAAGGAAATGAGAGAGAAAGAGGAAATGAGAAAGAAGAGAAAGAAAGAGAAAGAGACAGACAGACAGGAAGAGAGAGAATTCTAAGACAGAAAGAGAGGCAGACAGACAGACAGACAGACACACAGACAGACAGACAGACAGACAGACAGACAGACAGACAGACAGACAGACAGACAGACAGACAGACACACAGACAGACAGACAGACTGACAAACAGACAGACAGGCAGACAGATAGATAGACAAACCAGACAGACATGGACAGAAAATAGGAGCAGAAAACTATAATTCCTCCATACGAGAAAACTTTTTGCAGACAAAGGCCCGAAGGATTCCTCTCAGAAGAGCAGCAAGCAGAAAGAGAAGAAGGAGAAAAGGTGATTTCAATGCTGAGATTCCGTCTAATGAACTGGGTTGGTCTGGGTTTTTGACTCACATGCGAAGCAAAAGTGAGTTTGTACCAACCCGTTTCGTCCGTCTGGGCGTTCGGGCGTTGTGTCGTCCGTAAAAAAACTTTGACGTTGGATTTTTCTCGGAGACTATTAAGTCTATCAACACCCAATTTGGCATGATGGTGTAGGATGACAAGGCGTCAAAAGACATACACGGTGACTTGACCTTGCTTCAAGGTCGAGGTCGCAGGGGCCGTAAATGTTGTCTAAAAAACAGCCATTTTTCACATTTTCCCAATTTTCTCTGAAGTTTTTGAGATTGGATACCTTCATAGCATTGTCGTACACATGTTATACTTTCATACTAGGTCACCCGTGTCGTCCGTCCGGGCGTCCGGACGTCCGGGGGTCCGGGCGTCCTGTCATCTGTAAAAAACGTTAACGCTGGATTTTTCTCGGAGACTATTAAGTCTATCAACACCCAATTTGGCATGATGGTGTAGGATGACAAGGCGTACAAAAACATACATGGTGACCTGACCTTACTTCAAGGTCAAGGTCACAGGAGCTCTTTAAAGTTGGATTGTGTACATATTTTGAAGTGACATTGACCCTGAACCATGGGAGATAACTCTTCCAAACTTCATAAGTTTGTAGTACACATGTTATACTTTCATAATGAGACACATTTGGTCACATATCATCAAGGTCAAGGTCATTGTGACCCTTTTGAAATGTGACCAAAATGGGGTAGTGAACCACCAAAAGTGACCATATCTCATGGTAGAAAGTGCCAATAAACACCATTGTGCTTCCTATGTCTTGAAATAACAGCTTTGTGTTGCATGACATTGGATGACCTTGACTTTGGGTCAAGGTCAAATGTATTTCGGTAGGAAAAATGTGTAAAGCATTTCTTAGTGTATGATGTCATTGCTAGGTTTAGTTGTTTGACCTTGACCTTGATGGTCAACTGAAGGTCAATGTCATGTAAAGGTCCAGGTCATGTAAAGGTGAAGGTCAAGCATGTGAGTCGTATGGGCTTTGCCCTTCTTGTTTATATTTCACTCCAGTACAAAAGCATCTTCCCTCATTACCCCCCTTTGTACAGAAGGCACATATAATTATTATAATAATAATAATAATAATAATAATAATAATAATAATAATAATAATAATAATAATAATATTAATATTAATATTAATATTAATAATAATAATAATAATAATAATAATAATAATAATAATAATAATAATAATAATAATAATAATAATAATAATAATAATAATAATAATAATAATAATAATAATAATAATAATAGTTTATTCATAAGCACATATCTTCCCTTGACAGGCAAGCTCATGGCGTTTACAATCCAAAGAATCAACACTCGTACAGCCACTCAACACCACATTCCCACAAAAAAAACTCGCACACAACACACATAAACAAAAAAACAAAAACTAAGATCCAATAGAACAAAATGGAACAAACTATCCAATATACACAGCACTTGCTGGCCAGGTCAAGTAAGGCGAAGCAGCTCAGCGGGAAAGGCGGATCGGAAGAGGTGGGTCTTTAGAGCACCTTTGAACTGAGGCAGAGTGTCAGAATGACGGACTGAGAGAGGGAGACTATTCCAGGTTACAGGTCCGATATAGGAGAAGGCACGCTGTCCTTGAGTTTTCTTATTACGGCGGGGGAACTTGAGCATTCTAGAGTCAGCAGCTGAACGTAGAGATCTAGAGGGTGTGTATACTGCAAGAATTTCTGTAAGAGCGTGTGGTGCGGTGTTGTCGATGTCCTTGAAGCACAAAGTAGCAAGTTTACAATCTATCCTCTGAGAGATGGGGAGCCAGTGAAGTGTATGTAGGAATGATCAGACATGGGTACGCTTGGGACATCAAAACACTAGCCTAGCAGCACAATTCTGAACTTTCTGGAGTTTGTCAAGCAGGGTGTCAGAGATGCCAGCGAGAAGAGAATTTCCATAGTCGAGACGAGACAGGACAAGTAATGTGATGAGCGTTTTGGTGGCCTGCTGAGAAAGATAATGAAAGGTCGACCTACATCAATACACTGCATCCCACAAGGTGTAAAGTGGAAAGTTTTGCAAGAGTAGTGAAACCATGACGTGGCGCTGTGAAGCACAGGGGCGGGTTTCAAAATGCGAAGATCTCGGTAGATCTACGTAGATCTCGCCGAATGGGCAGTTTCATTCTTTGCTTGCTAGCGAGCCAATCGAAGACGAGCGTAGATTGAGCGAGGCAGCTTGAGAGGTGCCTAGCTTTTAAGATTCGAGACAAAAGTTCGGCGTGGATGCGTTGACCTGCATTCGATGTGTAAACTGTAGGAGGTTTCACGATCTGTTAATGCATTCAACATACACCTTTGATAAATTAATGCTGTGCATGGCTTATATTTTCTTTGGATGGGTTGCTAGTATCTCGAAATAGAGCGTTTTCTGAATGAACCGGCAACACGTCGGCCATTGAAATGTGGCTAGTTCACCTCTTGTCGTGACGTCTACGCATGCGCATTACTTCGTCACGTTGGGTAGTTTCTTTTTTAGCTAGCTCTTACTGCGAAGCAAGATCTTGCGACCAAGATCGACTACCTGTGCACGAGGTGAGTTAGTGTTTTGCAGCCCCTGTGGTAGTCAGCCGGTGGAGCTTTTGCGAATACGCATGCAAGACTGCACTGGTTCTCAGTGCAGGGAAGACCACGTGGTGTGGACGGGTTTGCTGTCAAACAAGAAACCAGTGTGAAGTACGCGCCTCAATCTTTGGAGAGTTATGACTGAAATTGCAGACGATGAGGATGACAGGAACGCAATATTCGTCACTGGTGTGAAGGAGCTGGAACGCGTTAGAAAGTCGTGTTGGTTTCCAGCTTTGACGAGCCCCCTCGGCAAGTCTCTTGCCTAGTCACGTGACGTAGTCAGGGGCGGTCGCCCTTTGAAGTGCCGCATGACGTCACTGCGCGCAGCTTTCAGACAAGGCAGTGCATTCTATTACTTTTTGTTGTTCTCGATGATTCTAGGGAGCCTCCGATACGTGTATAAGGCGGGGTGGCGCGAGAGCGCACGACAGAAAAAGGTGAGAAGATAAGCGAGTTCGAAAAGCCTGTTCTTAAATGGTGTTTGCCACGTCTTGACAAATACTGGCCAAGTATTCGGGCACACTTTGCCGGGTCATGGGATATATTCACTGAATATATGGTGGTGTGTTCCGGTTCTTAATTGGTATCCGCCAAGACTTGGCGGATATTTGGAAAATATTTGCCAAGACTTGGGATATTGGCTCGACAGGTAATGCCAATAGCTATTGGCGCAAAATATTTGTGAGATCCCCTAAGAATACAATGGCGGGGGAAAAATATCGCTTCGATTACATTTGCAGCCATTGCACATGTACGGTATGGGCATGATGCCGATCGATACCATATTGTAAAAGTCCTCCGTTTGCGAGATCTTGGCTTGGTTTCGTAAAGCTATTAAAAAGCTCATGATTTGCCAAGACGTGGCGCAATAGTTGCCGAATTTTTGCCGAATGTTTGCCAATAAGTAATTTGCCAAGACTTGCTGAATAGTAGCAAATATTTATTTGTCAATGAAGAAAAGGCTTTAAGAGTGATTATTCTTCTACGGGACCATGCCTCTAGAGTGAGGGGTACACCAGAGAGTACACACGCGATGCAGCGTCCTAGGACAGAACGCGACGAAGAGATGAGTGAGAGGGCGGAAACAGTGATTGTGCCATCATAGGATCGAACCCCAAGAGTGGAGTGCGTTTGTGGTCATGCTAATCACGGATTTTGTGTCTGTGTATCGACTAGTGTGTGAATAAAGTTTTTTTTAAACTACCACCAAAGTATGTGAACTTAGACTTCCCTACGCAAGCTAGGAGAACCCCGCATAAAAGGACTTGACGAAGGAGACAAGTAGCAACATTAGCGAAACAAGACACAAAAATACTTTTTAAAGTCAATCTCAAATATAGAAAAATGATGTCGGTATCTTTAGTGTCATTGCGACATAAACAATCTCAGTGCAAACATACTGATACAATGTCACAGTTTTGCATGCATTTTGACATATGGATGATAAAAGTCACACGATGTTAATTTCATTCAAATGGATGGTTGCCACTGCATACGTGTTTTTTTTGGTTGTAAACGACTGACAACATACCACAGTGACGTCATCATGTCAACTTCAGGCCGAGGGAGGAGGAGGACACAAAGGACAGCACTGCAGTCATCCAGAGTGAGATATCGTCACCCAAAGTCAGTGCCGAAGGTAGCACCAATGTCTCTGTCCTTCCCTTCCTTGACGTACTTCTCGTTTATATCCGTCTCGCTTTTATAGTTGGGAAAGATTTCCGATAACGCGCCACACTAGCGGACTCGTCCAATGAGAGGGGTGTGGGGAAGACAGCCACACTAGCGGACTCGTCCAATGAGAGGGGTGTGGGGAAGGCAGCAAAGCTGCCAGGCCACGCAAGCTGGCAGGCCACAACATCTGATTGGTGTAAATAAATATATAGATAAATAGATAAATGGATAAATAAATAGATAAATAAATATATAAATAGATAAATAAATAGATAAATAGATAAATAAATAGATAATGAGATAAATAAATACATAAATAGATGTCAATCCCAACCACAACGCTGTGGCCCTCCAGTTTGCGTAGCCCGCCAGCTCCACCGTCTTCCCCGCACCCCTCCCCTCGAACAACTCCACTAGTGTGGCCCGTTATCGGAAGTGTATCCCATATTCATGTATTCTTCGCTCCCGCAACACGTTATGCATTCTGCCTTCCTTTCATTGTCGACTATTTTGTCTTATCTAATCATTCGTTTGTGCACCTGTCATTCCATTCATCCGTCTGTGTGTGTATCTGCATGTGCCGTTTTGTGTCTGTCACTCCAGTTTCCTTTTTTCTTGTTTTCCTTCGACGACAAACTTAGCTTGTGCATTTTCCTTTAATGACTTTTTGACTCACACGCGAAGCAAAAGTGAGTATGTACTCACCCGTTTCGTCCGTCCGGGCGTCCGGGCGTCCGGACGTCCGGGCGTCCGAGCGTCCGGGCATCCGGGCGTCTGAAAATTTTAATGTTGGATTTGTCTCGAAGACTATTAAGTCTATCAATACCAAATGTGGCATTATGGTGTACGATGACAAGACCTCAAAAAACGTGCTAGTGACTTGTCCTTGCTTCAAGGTCAAGGTCGCAGGGGCCATAAATGTTGAAAAACAGTCATTTTTCACATTTTCTCAATTTTCTCTGCAGTTTTGGAGATTGGATACCTGACCTATATATGGTATATAGGGCAAAGTAAGCCTTATGTTTTGATACCAGTTTGGTTGACCTTGCTTCAAGGTCAAGGTCACAGGAGCTCTTCAAAGTTGGATTGTATACATATTTTGAAGTGACCTTGACCCTGAACTATGGAAGATAGTTAACTGTTTCAAACTTAATAATTATGTAGGGCACATGTTATACCTTCATCATGAGACACATTTGGTCACATATCATCAAGGTTAAGGTCACTTAGACCCTTATGAAATGTGACCAAAATGGGGTAGTGAACCACTAAAAGTGACCATATCTCATGGTAGAAAGTGCCAATAAGCACCACTGTGCTTCCTATGTCTTGAATTAACAGCTGTGTTGCATGACCTTGGATGACCTTGATCTTGGGTCAAGGTCACATGTATTTTGGTAGGAAAATGTGTAAAGCATTTCTTAGTGTATGATGTCATTGCTAGGTTTAGTTGTTTGACCTTGACCTTGAAGGTCACCTGAAGGTCAAGGTCATATAAAGGTCAAGGTCAAGCATGTGAGTCGTATGGGCTTTGCACTTCTTGTTTGTTAATGAGATGAGAGTTTACAGACAGCAGTATACCAGTACAGAACTAAGTCCATCTTGGAGAGTCACAACACAGCAGAGCGAGCAATTGCCTAGGCATATTTTCATTGCATATCAAGCTGTCGGCCGTGACAGCAATCAAGAACAAAATAACATGGTCTTTCATCCCGCCAATCTGAGGCAAATATTTGTCAGGGTAAACAGCTTGCAGTATCCTGAAAGAGCACTAACCACTAATTTTAATGAAGCCAGCAGAAATTACAGCAGAGCTTACATGATGTTCCAAGAAGCTGTGAACAAGTATCAAGATACCGACACTGGAAGCTCAATTAATGTAGAAGAACTTGCAAGTTTGTACCCAATAATACATATTGATATATCAAAACATGCAGATCAGCTGATTGGGTCCCCAGCTGACATTAAAGTTAATTGGCAATTAACAGCAAATTTTCAGTTTAATGGGGCTGATGCAAGCTACTATGTGTATACAGTCATTTTGAGTGACATGTATCTCACTGTGAATGCACTTCAAAGAAAAATGAATGTTATTGTATAAGATTGTATTTGTATATTGTATAATAATGACTTACACGGGCCTAGGATTTCACTTAACTAATGCTCAAAAAGAAGCCATTAAAAAGGCATACCTGAAGAAAACTGGTGTGTCTATTTCAATAAACAAATCACAAATGGGTGGTGCAGATACACTAGGGCTTACAAAAACACAGATTGATAAACTAAGAAAAAGTAAAATATCTGCCACTATAAAGCTGTCCAAAACTGAAGTGCAAAAACAGGGTGGGTTTCTGCGTGCTCTGGCTTCACTAATTACTAGGGTTGGCCCCACTATTCTTAAAAGTGTTTTACCTTCATTGGGATTAGTCGCAGCCACAGGAGCAATTCATGGGGCCACAAGCAAGGCAGTGGCTGGTGGGGGTACTCCTCGTAGACTTAGACGGGGAAAAGGGCTTCTTCTCGGTTCTAATTCCCCCTTTAATGGAATCCCAATTCTTAGAGCACTTCTGTAAAATATAATATGATATAATATAAATGTATTCAGAATATTCAATCAGTCTTACAACAAATCAACAGAAAAAGATAGCTGATGCTCTCAACAAGAAAACTAGTGTAAAGCTTAGACTTGGTCCTAGTCAACTCACTGGAACAGACAAGTTAATGCTAACAAGCAGGCAGATTGCAATAAACACAGGAATCTAAATAAAGGACTTGACCTAACTATGTCTAAAGCTCAAATGAGCAAGATGGAAGGTTTTTGGCCTATGCTTCTTGCCAGTTTTGCAGGATCTATTCTGCCAAGTCTTTTGGGTAAAGGATTTAAAAAAAAGACAGCAAAGGGGTTGGTCCTGCCAGGAACGCGGGCAGCCAGAGGTCTGGTCCTCCCTGGAACCCATTAACTAATCATGACATTGATCATATGTTAAAGTCAGTGAAAAATTACAGAGGAACCTTTTCCAAAGATATGCTACCAGCTAAGCCTGCTAAAAATGAATGCATGGTCATTAATCTGCAAGACTACTTTGCTGGGCCTGGGACACACTGGGTTGCAATGTACACTGATTCCAGCAAGTATGAATATTTTGACCGTTTCAGTGTTCCTCCACCTGATGTGGTTGTGAAATACATTAGAAAAAAGGAAATTGTGTATAATTCAGCTGAAATTCAGAACCTGGATTCTATCATGTGTGGTTATTACTGCGCATATTACATCAAAAACAGAGCATTGGGAAAAACACCTATAAACATTTTACTGGATTTTACCCTCAAGCCAAGCTTCGTGAATAAAAGTATAATCAATGATTATGCAAAAACTTTGTAAAGTATGTATAAATATGAAATCATACTGTCTAAAGTGTAAATCAGTTACTGATTCTAAAATTGTCACTTTAGGAACGACCAAAAATGGTAAGAAAATAGCTAGATCACTCTGTTCTGTTTGTGGTTCTAAAAAAACTAAATTCTTGCCTCAAAAGAAAGGAGGTGCAATTGACATTCACAAAGCCATGTTTCCTCTTCTTCCAAAGAAAGGATTAACTTTACCTGGATACAAGTACTGTGGGCCTGGCAATCCTTTAGACAACGGTCCACCAGTGAATGAACTTGATGCAATCTGTAAAGAGCATGACATTGCATACACTTATGGAAACAAGAAAGAAGCAGATGCAATAATGCTGGAGCAGCTGTCAAAACACACTGGCAAGACTTTGGGTGAGAAAGCCGCCAAGGCATTAGTAGTCAGACCACTGATTACTTTGAAACATAAAATAGGACTGGGAAACGGACGAAGGCGTTGACGAAATGGACTGATAATTTGGCAGAAGAACTCCATCGGACAATTAAAAGAACGTTTCATCAACACCAAGTCATTTCAAGTGGTATTGACAATATTTGGAGTGCAGATCTTGTTGACATGCGATCCTTTTGTAAGCAAAACAAGGGATACAAATATCACTTGAATGTCATTGATATTTTCAGTAAATATGCATGGAGTGTGCCAATTAACCACAAAATATGGACTGAAATTAGTTCAAGCTTTTAAAGCAATTTTAAAAGGGGGAACAAAGCCTGGCTTTCTCTGGGTAGACCAGGGCACAGAATTTTTAAATAGAGCATTCAGAAGCTTTCTCAAAGAAAAGCAGATTGAAATATATCACACATTCAATGAAGGTAAAGCAGTTATTGTGGAGAGATTTAACCGTACATTAAAATCACGTATGTGGAAGTATTTCAGTGCCAACAACACATACAGATATATAGATATTTAACCTGATATGATTAATAAGTACAATAAAACAGTTCATAGATCACTAGACATAACTCCTACAAGAGCATCTGATCACAAAAAGGAACAACAGGTCTATCTTATTTTGCTTCAGAATGAACAGGTATTACAGTCCAAGCCTAATTTCAACGTGGGTGATCTGGTGAGAATTTCTAAGAAGAAGAGGCAGTTTGAAAAAGGTTTTACACAGAACTGGACAGAAGAGATTTTAAGAATTAACTCAATGACGACGCACCGCATCATATGATGTGGTGAGGTGAGCAACGGTTGACGACGCACCACATCATATGATGCGGTGCGTATGTAAACTTCTTGTGTGTGTTGTAAGTGGCTCTTAACCAGTCGAGGTAGTCTAGTTCTCTTATAAGATAGTGAGGAACATTGTAGATTGTCTGTGTCTCTGAATTTGAAGAGGATAAGGCACTGCCAGACTTTGTTTACACATGTGGCAAGGGGCGCTTTCAAGGCTAAATCACAATGACGTCGTGGCAGGACGATGAGGATGTTGTTGAAATCGCTGTGAAAGAAGCATCAGATGAGAAGGACGATGTGATCCGTTTTTTCCGAAGATGAAAAAGATGCAGTTTTAGAGGAGCAGATCATAGGTATAATGCACGAACTGCTGACAGAAGAAGAGAAATCGGAAACTGATCCGTACAGGCTGTTGGCTTAGAGTCGGCCTCACTCCAGTAGAACTAAATACAGGCACGCCAGATGGTACCCATCTTTGTTGCAATACTATATTCAAAATAAAATTAACGAGAGAATGACATTGATCTACAAGAATAGAGGAGACAAAGAGCGTTCTAATGATGGCAACAGTTTTTCCATTGCTTGATAAGTATTTTTTCAGCAATTTCTGTAAAAATGCCCAGAAACAT
>JAWQFJ010001936.1:45000-55000 GCA_034096865.1 Theodoxus fluviatilis | reverse complement strand
CAGACAGACAGACGCACGCAGACAGACGGACAGACGCAGGCAGACGGACAGACGCAGGCAGACAGACAGACAGACGCACGCAGGCAGACAGACAGATGCACGCAGACAGACGGACAGACGCACGCAGACGGACAGACGCAGGCAGACAGACAGACAGACGCACGCAGACAGACGGACAGACGCAGGCAGACGGACAGACGCAGGCAGACAGACAGACAGACGCACGCAGGCAGACGGACAGATGCACGCAGACGGACAGACGCACACAGGCAGACGTACAGACGCACGCAGACAGACAGACGCACGCAGACAGACGGACAGACACACGCAGACAGACGGACAGACGCACGCAGACGGACGGACAGACGCAGGCAGACGGACAGACGCACGCAGACAGACGGACAGACGCACGCAGACGGACAGACGCACGCAGACAGACAGACGCACGCTGACAGACGGACAGACGCAGGCAGACGGACAGACGCAGGCAGACAGACAGACAGACGCACGCAGACGGACAGACGCACGCAGGCAGACAGACGGACGCACGCAGACAGACAGAAGCACGCAGGCAGACAGACAGACGCACGCAGACGGACAGACACACGATGTCGGACAGACACACGAAGACGGACAGACACACGCAGACGGACAGACACACGCAGACAGACAGACACACACAGACAGACAGAAACACGCAGACAGACAAACACACGCAGACAGACAGACGCACACACGCAGACACAGAGACACACGCAGACAGTCAGAGAGATACACACACGCAGACAGACAGACACACACACGCAGACAGACAGACACACACACGCAGACAGACAGACACACGCACGCAGACAGACAGACACACACACGCAGACAGACAGACACACACTTGCAGACAGACAGACACACACACGCAGACAGACAGACACACACACGCAGACAGACAGACACACACACGCAGACAGACAGACACACACACGCAGACAGACAGACACACACACGCAGACAGACAGACACACACACGCAGACAGACAGACACACACACGCAGACAGAGTGACACACGCAGAGAGAGAGACACACGCAGAGAGAGAGACACACGCAGAGAGACACACACACACACGCAGACAGACAGACACACACTCGCAGACAGACAGACACACACACGCAGACAGACAGACACACACACGCAGACAGACAGACACACACACACACACACACACACAGAGACACACGCAGAGAGACACACGCAGAGAGAGAGGCACACGCAGAGAGAGAGAGAGAGAGAGAAAGAGAGAGAGAGAGAGAGAGAGACGCGGAGTGAGAGCGACACACGCAGAGAGAGAGAGAGAGAGAGAGAGAAAGAGAGAGAGATGCAGAGAGAGACATGCAGAGAGAGACATGCAGAGACACGCAAAGAGACACACGCAGAGAGACACACGCACAGAGATACAGTAAGAGACAGAGAAAGACACAGATACGACAAATCTTTGGCATTTGGTTTATAAAAGTTTTTTCAACACAGAGAAAGAGTCTACAAAAAAGATACGTAAAGACGGAGACAAGAGGTCCTCTCTGAAAGGGAAACGAAAGTCTCCAAAAAGTGGAGGTAATGTGCTCACGGAAATGTTTCATGAAGGAAGAAGAGGAGTATTGAGTGGAGAGGTAAAATGAGGAGGAGGCACAAGAGGGGGAGGGGAGGAGGAGGAGGAGAAGGAGGAGGAGGAGCAGGAGGAGGAGCAGGAGGAGCAGGAGCAGGAGGAGGAGGAGGAGCAGCAGGAGCAGGAGGAGGAGCAGGAGGAGGAGGAGGAGGAGCAGGAGCAGGAGGAGGAGGAGGAGGAGCAGCAGGAGCAGGAGGAGGAGCAGGAGGAGGAGGAGGAGGAGCAGGAGGAGGAGGAGGAGCAGGAGGAGGAGGAGGAGGAGGAGGAGCAGGAGCAGGAGGGGGAGGGGGAGGAGGGGGAGGGGGAGGAGGGGGAGGAGGAGGAGGAGGAGGGGTAGGAGGGGGAGGAGGGGGAGAAGGAGGAAGAGGAGCAAGAAAAACAGAGAGCAAGAAAAAGAGAGAGCAAGCAAAAGAGGAGAAGCAAGAAAAAGAGGAGGAGCAAGAAAAAGAGGAGGTGGAGGAGCAAGAAAAAGAGGAGGAGGAGGAGCAAGAAAAAGAGGAAGAGGAGGAGGAGGCTGTTGGTGGATCAAAGATAGTGATAACATTATCAGCATGAAATAACATCTTGTCAACACGAAATACACGCATATTATCATACAATCAATTCGGTTGAAGTAAGAACTTGTATTCTTTTAACGAGACAGTGCAGATCACCTGACCTCCTTTCTCGCTCAAACTTAACAGCTGGAGCAATGCATTTGTCAAAGGAAGGAAAAACGGGCATGTCAATATATTCTGTAAATGTTTCACCTAAACCAACAACAGAAAAGTTATCCAAATAGTGCAGAAAATCTGGGTTATTCATTTTGCTGAACAGCCCCTCAACATTCCATCACAAAGAGTTTAATGCTTCGCGAGAGAAAAGTTCAGTGCGGTCACCTGAAATCACAGCATCTCTGTCTCCGAGCCGCCCACCCTAGCGGGTTCTACCACGAGGATTGATACGAGAGCGCAGTCTTCTACCCCAAGAGTGGCCAGCAGCACTGTGGTCAGCAGCACTTTGCAGTGCATGGGCTTCCGTGTGGAGTACCCCACCCTTGAAATAAACTGTGAGGCCCTGTGCTCTAGCCCTCTGGAGTTCTTCCTTCTGTTTCGGTGTCAAGTCTCCAGAAACACCGAAGCATTTATCTCTGTTCCTCGCGTTTCCCCAAGATAGCGAACTTGATCGCAACTCTGACCACCCTGGGAATTAGTGGTCTTGGTTTCCCCAGAACTTTTCTGCCTACCCTGTGCGCGTGGACAATATCTGTAGCATGCATGGGAGTGAGCAGCACGAGGTTCACGGTCAGCACGAATTTTTCTTCACTGTTCTCGCGCTCATCGTCGACGTTCTCAGGAACTCCGTGCAGGATGACGTTGTCACGTCTGTCCCTGATTTCTAACTCCTCCAACTTGTCCTCTACCCTTTTCTGTCCATCGACAAGCAAGTCTAGCGTGAACTCATGCTCATCAATTTGGGGTCTTGCAGCGTGCCCAATTCCGTTTCAATAGATGAAAGCTTAGCAGACAATGCTCCTATCTCACCTCTCACTCTCGCTAGTTCACACAGCATTCTCTTCCATTGCATCCATCCTTTGCGTGAGTTTCTCACCCAACGCACTAACAATTCTCTCCACAACTTCTTTCTCACATGGCCCCAGGTTTCGCTCCACATCACTGCACTGCATCAAAACATTATTGAGATCCATAACGTAGCACGCTGAAGTTCCCGTACTGTCGAAGCGAGGCATCAAAACCAGGTGTTCGCCTGTCATCCCGGTTGTTGTTGTTCGTCCGTCGAGTCGACGAGGACCACTCTAGTCATCCGGGGGGTTGCTGGGACTGGTTCTGTCTGTGTGCGCGCAGATGGCTAACGAGGCCGATCCTGGCACGGAAGGTTCGGGAACAGAAGGGACATGGGACAAGTGGGACGTCTCCAGGGGGGTTGACAGCATGGGCCTTGCGGGCTTGCCTCTTCTTTTCTGCGGCAGTGATCCTGTTTGCCTCGCATGTCTTGGCACCTTTGTGGATGGAAGAGCGCCAGGTGGATCGGTCCATTGCAGCCCGTTCCCACGTGTCTGGATTGATGGCAAAAGCTTTCAGTGAAGCTTTCAGGGTGTCTTTGAAGCGCTTCTTTTGCCCACCGTGGGACCGCTGGCCATGCTGGAGCTCGCCATAGAAGAGTCTCTTTGGCAGTCTCTCGTCTGGCATCCGGACTACGTGCCCTGCCCAGCGAAGCTGTGACTGCATCAGGAGGGTGAAGATGCTGGGGAGACCTGCTTTGGTCAGTACCACTGTGTCTGGAATTTTGTCCTGCCATTTAATGCCGAGGATCTTCCTGAGGCTTGTTGTGTGAAAGTGGTTCAGTTTTCTAGCATGGCGTTGATAGACAGTCCACGTTTCACATGCATATAGCAGTGTGGGGAGCACCACTGCCCTGTATACTTTCAGCTTGGTCTGAGTGGTAATGCCTCTTCTGTTCCAGACATTTGGATATAACCTGCCAAAAGTGGAGCTGGCTCTGGCAATTCTAATGTTTACTTCATCATCGATGGTAGCATTCTGAGACAGTGTGCTGCCTAGGTATGTGAAACGGTTCACTGTGTTTAGTCTCTGGCCGTTGACAGTGATGTTGGGCTCAACGTAGGGCTTTCCAGGCGCGGGCTGATGGAGGACTTCAGTCTTCTTTGTACTGATCGTCAGACCAAAGTTTGTGCAGGCGCTGGAGAACAGATTAACGTTTCGTTGCATGTCGGCTTCTGAGACAGCGTTGAGGGCACAGTCATCGGCAAACAGCAGATCCCTGATGATGTCTGTCATAACCTTGTTTTTTGCCTGGAGCCTCCGCAGGTTGAACAGTTTGCCGTCTGTGCGGTACCTCAGGTTGACACCAACGTCCTCGTCTCTGAAGGCCTCTGACAGCATGGCGGAAAACATTAGGCTAAACAGTGTTGGTGCCAGGACGCAGCCCTGCTTGACCCCGTTTGTGACTGGGAAAGGGTCAGATGACTCTCCGCTGTCCTGGACTCTGGCCTGCATGCCCTCGTGGAATTGTTGCACCAAGACGATGAATTTCCTTGGGCAACCGTACTTGGCCATGATCTTCCACAGGCCCTCTCTACTAACGGTGTCAAACGCCTTGGTCAGGTCAACATAGGTGGAGAACAAGTCGGAGTTATGCTCCTGACATTTCTCTTGCAGCTGCCTGGCAGCGAACACCATGTCGATGGTTCCTCGTTCTTTTCGGAATCCACACTGACTTTCAGGCAGGAGTCCTTGGTCAAGGTGGGCTGTGAGGCGGTTGAGCAGGATTCTGGCAAGGATCTTTCCTGCGATAGAAAGCAGTGATATGCCTCTATGGTTGTCACAAGCCTGTCTATTTCCTTTTCGCTTATAGAGATGTATAATGGAGGCATCTTTGAAATCCTGCGGAATCGTCTCTTGCTCCCACGTCAAGAGAAACAGCTGGTGGAGCCTTTCAGTCAGGGCTGTTCCCCCCTCCTTGTAGACCTCAGCTGGTATGGCATCTGAACCAGGTGCTTTGCCACTGGAGAGAAGACAAATTGCTTTCTGGGTCTCAAGCAAGGATGGGGGGTCATCCAGTGCTTCGTTGGTGGGCACTTGTGGGAGACGATTGATGGCTTCTTCGTTGATTGTCGAAGGGCGATTTAGGATGTTGTCAAAATGTTCGGCCCACCTCTCCAAGATCTTCTCTTTGTCTGTGATGAGTATGTTACCGTCTGCGCTGAGGAGGGGGTTTGATCCTGAGGACGTGGGGCCATACACTTCTTTCAAGGCGTTGTAGAAGTTCTTATAGTCATGCCTGTCTGCATATCCTTGGATCTCGTCGGCTTTGTTGCTGAGCCAATTGTCCTGCATCTGACGGAGCTTTTGCTGTACAGTTCTGCGTATGTTGTAGAACGCATCTCTCCTTGCCGTGGACTTGGGGTAATTGAGGCAAGCTTGGTGGAGGTGGTGTTTCTCATCCAGTAACTGCTTGATGTCTTCGCAGTTCTCATCAAACCAGTCCTTGTGTTTCCTGGTCTGGGGCCCCAGGGTCTCTGTAGCTGTGGTGTAAATCAGCTCTCTGAGTGATGCCCAATTTGCCTCTACATTCTGGTTGTCCGGAGAGGTGGATTTCAAGCGCTCTTCCAGAGCATCCGCAAAGGACTGCTTGCAGCTGGCGGTCCTCAGCTTGGCAACATTCAGCCGTTTGGGGGCCTTTTCCCCTTGAGGGCGTCGTTTAGGCTGAATGCGGATGTTGATCTTGGAGATAATGAGGCGGTGGTCTGTCCAGCATTCAGCGCCGCACATGGACTTGGTCACTCGTACATCCTGCCTGTCCCTCTTCCTCACGATGACGAAGTCAATAAGATGCCAGTGCTTTGAGCGGGGGTGCATCCATGATGTCCGGTTACGGGTAGGTAGGCGGAAGATCGTGTTGGTGATTAGCAGTTCATGCTCAGCGCAGGTCTGGAGCAAGAGAAGACCGTTGCTGTTGCAGTGGCCCACTCCGTGATGTCCAAGGACTCCTTCCCAGGCAACGTTGTCCTTGCCAACTCTTGCGTTGAAGTCACCTAGCAAGATGAGTTTGTCCGCCTTTGGAACATCGACAATGACAGTGTGAAGATCTTCGTAAAACTTTGCCTTCACTTCATCTGGGTTGGTCATGGTTGGGGCGTAGGCACTGATGATGGTGAGATGCTTCCTTCCAGCCATCAGTGGGAGTTTTAGGGTCATGAGCCTGTCGTTCACTCCCTTGGGAAGTCCAGCCAACTTACTGACAAGAGTTGTCCTAACTGCAAAGCCAACGCCAGCTTCACGCCGCTCCTCGCTAGGTCTGCCACTCCAGAAGAATGTGTAACCAGAGCCTCTTTCGCAGAGCTCTCCTTCTCCCGCGAACCTGGTCTCGCTCAGGGCTGCGATGTCGATGCCGTATCTGGCGAGTTCTTTACCAATCAGGGCTGTTCTCCTCTGTGGTCTGTCTGCATCGTCTCTGTCCAGGAGTGTGCGCACATTCCATGCGCCCAATTTGAGAGGAACTATCCTCGTTTTCTTCTTTTTGTCTTTTGTGATTCGACCGCTGGTATAGGGTCCCCTCCAGCCGCGGTGAGCTGGCTAGGGAAGGCTGGAGCAGGCAATGTTTAGGGCACCTTTTCTAGCCCCTTCCTCTTGCCATGGAGGTGAGCAGTGCATTCCTGAAGAGGGCTGCTCAGTCGCCCAGGGGGCTGCCGGACTCCACCGCTGCTCCGTGTCAGCGAAGAACGACCCAATGCCCTGGGCCGCCTGTGTGCAGGGTTACGGCTACGGCTCCCAGTGTACCCACACCTGCCGCTTCGTCGCTTGCCTGTCGCCACAGGACTTGTCGGTGAATGATGGGATGGGATGGATGACAAAAGTGACTTGCGCGATGATTTGGATTTAAGTGAGAAAGAGTTGCGCATTTCGTCGACCTCACTCTCTCGCCCGAGACCATCTTGATCCAGTGGCAGGACAGAGTCGAGACGGCTGGAGACAGAAACGGGTGCAGTGGATGGCCATGATGTCCTATGTGTCTTGTCATGCCCTTAGCGCTCCACAACGCTTTGCTGGGAATCGCCTTCTTGACCGTTGACCATCTAGTGGTTCCTCCGCTCAGTCCGCCGAATCCAGTCTTCACGTGCTTAGGTAGACATACCTAGATCACCGAGGGTTCGAGACCCGTCGGCTACCCTCACCAGGTTTAGCCAGCCAGTCGAAGCTGTTGCCCGGGGTGTGGCCACTGCGCACGCTACAGTTTCTAGGAGCCACTGGTGAGAGCTGGGTGACAAGGGGGGACCAAAGGTGGACGAACTACTCCCATAGAGAGCACGACGTGTACCTCCACCAGAGGTACTACCCCTCCTTGAGCACCCCATACATCCCGGTAACAACACCCTTGATACACGAAGAGGTGAAAATCGACTCTCCAACTCCCTACAAGGCACACAAAAAGACCGTGCAAGTCATCATGCGGGCAGAGAAGTTGGTGAAAACGTCCCACCTCGATGGTCCCTCTCTCCTTCCTGAAACCACACTGACTTTCTGGTAGCAAACCCTGATCGAGGTGTAGTGTGAGTCTATTCAGTAGGAGCCTGGCAAGGACCTTGTCTGCGATACTAAGTAGAGATATTCCTCTGTGATTGTCACAGGACTGGTGGTTGCCCTTCCGCTTGTACAGTTGGATAATGGATGCATCCTTGAAGTCCTGGGGAATGCACTTGTGCTTGCACATCTCTCCAAACAAGTCTGTCAGCCTCTCCACTAGTTTGGGTCCACCAGACTTGTAGATTTCGGCTGGTATGGAGTCAGGTCCTGGAGCTTTCCCACTAGACAGGAGCTCAATGGCCTTTTGAGTTTCTAGAACAGTTGGGAGGTCATCCAGACTAGTGTTGACTTGGGGTAGACGGTTGATCGCCTCATCGTTGATGGAGGAGGGTTTGTTGAGGACACTGTCAAAGTGTTCCGCCCAGCGGTCCAGTATCTTCTCCTTTTCGGTTATCAAAGTACTACCATCGGAGCTCAAGAGTGGGGCTGTTCCAGAAGTGGTTGGGCCGTAGACCGCCTGAAGAGCACTATACAAGTTCTTCATATCATGTTTCTCGGCGTAGGCCTGGATGTCGTCGGCTTTCTGGTTCAGCCAAGCATCCTGCATCTCACGCCGCTTCCTCTGTACGACCTGGCGAACCCTACAGAAGGCATCATTTTTGCAGCAGATTTGGGGTCGTTACTGTAAGCAGAAATATCACTCTCGTATCGAAGATCAGGCTCGTGCGCACGCTGGCCATCTCCGTATTCTTGTATGCATGCGAGTCCTGGGCACTCACATTTGAACTACAGAGATGGATACAAGCCCCGGAAATGAGGTGCTACCGCAAGATTCTGAACATCTTATATAAAGACCATGTCACGAATGAGGAAGTCAGCAACAGGATCAGGAGATCAATTGGACAGTACGAAGACCTGCTCTCAATCGTGAAAAGCAGAAAGCTGAAGTGGTACGGTCTCGTGTCAAGGGGCAGTGGGCTGGCCAAGACCATCCTGCAAGGTACCGTACCAGGTGGGAGAAGGAGAGGCAGGCAGAGAAGGAGGTGGGAAGACAACATCAAAGAGTGGACAGGCTTGACCTTTGCTGACTCACAGCGAGCCACGGAGGATAGAGATCGACGGAGAAAGATTGTCCGAAAGTCATCAGTGGTGCCTCAACAACCCATCTCAGGGTTAAGAGACTGAACTGAACTGAACTGAACTGTAAGCACGGTGGAGCCGATGCTTCTCATCCAGCAAGGCCTGTATTTCTTCACAGTTGTCGTCAAGCCAATCCTGGTGCTTACGGGTGGTGGTGCCAAGTATTTCAGATGCCGTGAAGTACACCGTAACGTCGCCCTCCAACACGACTGCTGGACACAGGCGACCCTCCCGGTCAGTCTCGGAGGTCTAGGCCTGCGGAGAAACGAAGATCTGGCGCTTCCATGTTTCATCTCGTCCCTCCACGCCACCAGCTCTCTCGTCGACTCAGTCCTCTCCAGAACCGTTGGACTGGAGGAGACGGGTGAGCTGGAGGAAGCCATCAACACCTGGAGGTGGAAAAGCCAAACGGAGGAGGAACCAAACGAAGAAGACAGATGGAAGCAGAAAGCTTGGGATACCATCTCTTCCAAGCGAACCCTGCAGGACCTCCTTGCTCGGTCGAACCAGGTCTCAGCCGCGCGCATCCGAATGGCAGCCCGAGCGGAAAGTGGAAGCTGGATCCACGCCATCCCAATCCCGTCCCTGGGGCTCCATCTGGACCGTGAGACCATAAGAATGGCCGTCGCTCAGAGGGCAGGGGCCCACGTCGCGAACCCCACCAATGCAGATGTGGAAGATCTATGGACGCCCTTGGACAGCACGCCCTCTCCTGTCGGCTAAGCGCCGTCCGTTTCCCACGCCACTATGCTTTGAATGACGTTGTGAGACGTGCCCTCCAGAGTGCTGGAATACCATCTGTCCTGGAACCAACCGGGCTCGACAGAGGCGACGGCAAGCATCTAGATGGGATGACCACCTTCCCCTTTTCAAACGGCCGAAGCTTGGTCTGGGATGTGACGTGCGTGGATTCTTTCGCCCCCAGCAACATCATTTCCAGCGCTCTGCAACCGTCATCTGCAGCAGAGGCAGCGGAAGAGGCGAAGAGGACTAAATACCGCATCCTGGCCAAACGACACCGCTTTGAGCCCCTTGCCTTCGAGACCACCGGAGTCTTCGGACCTTCAACACTCAAGACCATCGAGGAAATTGGACGAAGACTGAAGGGGGAGACGGGCGAGCCACGGGAGACCATGTGGCTCAACCAACGAATCGGG
>JAWQFJ010001936.1:27500-40000 GCA_034096865.1 Theodoxus fluviatilis | reverse complement strand
TGAGATACCGTCACCCAAAGCAAAGACCCTCTACAATAAGATGGTTCATCCGGTCACTTCCGGCGAAATTAGGGTCACGCGCGCCACCAAGCGGTAACGGTGACGCTCGAGTCAAGGAAGACAGCCTGCATGGTCACTAGATACATATTCACGTGCAAATAGCCTGGGCACTAGATACACGGTCACGTGCAAATAGACAACCAAATTAAAAACTGTTCACAATAACAGGAAAACCACAATAACAGAGTTCACTATAAGTGGACTCCACTGTATCAACAAATTTAATAGAAAACTACATAACTAGTTTTCAACTTCAATAATGCTCATCTCCACAAAGCCATGTGTCGTCATGTTTGTAAAACCTACGTGCTTGCATTTTATTATGCTAGCTTTCCGGCATAGTGTTTGTAAGTTTTGTTTATCTTTATGACCTTTTTTTTCATTCCTGCTATGATCGGTTGCGTTTATTCATTGCGATGAAATGTTTTGGCCACTATTATTCACTATAATAAATTCCACATGCATCATTAATTTAATACTCATCAACATTTTCGCAAACAAAAATTGTATGAATTCAGTTGCCAAACCTCTTCAACTCTGATTCAGAATCACTCAATTGTGATCAAGCCTCAAGGCGATATTTATCATCTAACGTGAATCATTCATTATGAAGACTGCTGAATAAGACTGAGGTGCTGACGTGACTAAATCAGCAGATTTTTGAAAACAAATATCGGCACACCTACAAAAGCAAAAGCCACAAGCTTCCTCCACCAGTTCAGCAGATTTAGATTACACTTCAAGTTCTGTATTTTATTGCGCTTAGCTCAAAACACATTTATATAATCATTACTTACCTCTCTTTATTTTTCCACGGAAAACGAAAAAACGACTTCTGTGGACACGCATAGCGCGAGTTAACACAGTTATTCGCACTGCAATGGTCACCTCCTTGATTTCTTCTTCGTGGACACGCATAGATGAGTTCAGAAAAAGCTTGAGGTACGACGAACGAGTAATGTAATATTAAGCAGTGCGCTCGCTCTATAGTCAGTGTCTGAAATAGCCACAACCTTTTAATTTCCCTTCAGTTCATTGTATGACTGAAATCAACCCTCTTAATGTGACATTCCACTTAGTGTGAAATTTTTTTCCTGTCCCTCAATTGAAGTTCACAATAAGAGGATTCCACGATCCACTGTAAATTGTTATGCTGACGCGGTATGTGGAAGTTGTCTTCCTTGACTCGAGCGTCACCGTTTCCGCTTGGGGCGCCACGGTCGGCTCCGTCATCATGTTTTATTTAGGCCGAGTGCCGGATGAACCATCTTATTGTAGAGGGTCTTTGCCCAAAGTCAGTGCCGAAGGTAGCACCAATGTCTCTGTCCTTCCCTTCCTTGACGTACTTCTCGTTTATATCCGTCTCGCTTTTATATTCGGGAAAGATTTCCGATAACGCGCCACACTAGCGGACTCGTCCAATGAGAGGGGTGTGGGGAAGACAGCAAAGATGCCAGGCCACACTATTGGACTAGTCCAATGAGAGGGGTGTGGGGAAGGTAGCAAAGCTTCCAGGCCACGCAAGCTGGCAGGCCACATCATCTGATTGGTGTAAATAAATAAATAGATAAATAGATAAATGGATAAATAAATATATAAATAGATAAATAAATACATAAATAGATGTCAATCCCAAGCACAACGCTGTGGCCCTCCAGTTTGCGTGGCCCGCCAGCTCCACCGTCTTCCCTGCACCCCTCCCCTCGGACGACTCCACTAGTGTGGCCCGTTATCGGAAGTGTATCCTATATTCATGTATTCTTCGCTCCCGCAACACGTTATGCATTCTGCCTTCCTTTCATTGTCGACTATTTTGTCTTATCTAATCATTCGTTTGTGCACCTGTCATTCCGTTCATCCGTCTGTGTGTGTATCTGCATGTGCCGTTTTGTGTCTGTCACTCCAGTTTCATATTTGACTCACATGCGAAGCAAAAGTGAGTCTATATACTCACCCGTTTCGTCCGTCCGGGCGTCCGGGCGTCCGGTCCGGGCGTCCGGGCGTCCGAAAACTTTAACGTTCGAATTTTCTCTGAGACTATTAAGTCTATCAATACCAAATGTGGCATGATGGTGTATGATGACAAGGCCTCAAAAAACATACATAGTGACTTGTCCTTGCTTCAAGGTCAAGGTCGCAGGGGCCATAAATGTTGTCTAAAAAAAACAGCCATGTTTCACATTTTCTCAATTTTCTCTACATTGACCTATATATGGTATATAGGGCAATGTAAGCCCTATCCTTTGATACCCATTTGGTTGACCTTGCTTCAAGGTCAAGGTCACAGGAGCTCTTCAAAGTTGGATTGTATACATAATTTGAAGTGACCTTGACCCGGAACTATGGAAGATAACTGTTTCAAACTTAATAATTATGTGGGGCACATGTTATACTTTTATTATGAGACACATTTGGTCACATATCATCAAGGTCAAGGTCACTTTGACCCTTCTGAAATGTGACCAAAATGGGGTAGTGAACTACTAAAAGTGACCATATCTCATGGTAGAAAGTGCCATTAAGCACCATTGTGTTTCCTATGTCTTGAAATAACAGCTTTGTGTTGCATGACCTTGGATGACCTTGACCTTGGGTCAAGGTCACATGTATTTTGATAGGAAAATGTGTAAAGCATTTCTTAGTGTATGATGTCATTGGTAGGTTTAGTTGTTTGACCTTGACCTTGAAGGTCACATGAAGGTCAAGGTCATGCAAAGGTCAAGTAAAGGTCAAGGTCATGTAAAGGTCAAGGTCAAGCATGTGAGTCATAAGGGCTTTGCTCTTCTTGTATCTTGTTTTCCGTCGACGACAAACTTAGCTTGTGCATTTTGCTTTGAAATGTTACAGAAAATATTAATGTCACAGTTTATCATTTCATGTTTCAACAAGTACCATTACAGCAGGCTTGTTGTGTGTATATATCTGCACACAAGGGCTTTCAGTTGTGTTCTGCAATGCTTCGTCTACCGTTTCAGATCGAGCAAAATCACAGGCTGCACTGCTTGCAAAAATCTCACCAGAGTTGCGCGAGCTGGTGGAGATAACATTAGACAGGTATGTAAGCAATATTCTGGGTCGTATTATGCAACGACCAGAGTCAAGTGGTGAGTATATAAAACAAAACAAAAACTAGACCAAAAGATTCCTTCCCATAATCCTTGAGGGTCCGTGTTAACTGAGCAACGCATAAACGTACCTCGCCGGCGCAGCAATCTTATCTAAACAATCGGGACGCAGACCTAACGCGAAGCTGCGAAGGTGTTGACAAGCCTGTTGTCGTGGTCCGGGAGGGAGGAAGATGGCGTCCACATTCTGAAGCTCAAGGGTTGCAGAGTATTTGCTGTAATGCAAGTTTCCCGTGTCTCCCAGTGGAGACCATGGAGAAATGTGGACAGCCCCGTTTGAAAGAGAAGTGGCTGAGGGAAAGAAGCCCATCGATCGTATCCAGCTGTGGCATGAAGACGTCTGCGAGCCGGACGGAACCCTCGGATCCAAAGAGGGACAGAGCGCAAGACGTCACGTGGTCAGGTGACCTTCACCAGTGTGGGCAGCGCGACCTTGTGGAGCAGTCCGTCCCCACTAGCAGTGCTGCTGGTCGCCCGGATAAGGGCTGCCCCCAGCTGAGTGGACACTGCCCCAACCCCCTCTGGAGTGGACAGTGGATGGACGGTGGAACACCTACAGCCTTGATGTGCATGGCGTGGCGGGTGTCGAGCCGTGTGCGAGTTTGAGCGACATTAAAAAGAAGGAACGCTGTGTAGTAAAGCTGTGACGTCAGCGTGGAATCCCACGCCGTGCAGAGAAGCTGTGACGTCAGCGTGGAATCCCACGCCGTGCACAGAGGATGTGACGTCAGTGTGGAATCCCACGCTGTGCAGAGAAGCTGTGATGTTAGTGTGGAATCCCACGCCGTGAATGGAAGTTGTGACGACAGCGTGGAATCCCATGCTGTGCAGAGAAGCAGTGACGTCAGTGTGGAATCCCGCGCTGTGCAGAGAAGCAGTGACGTCAGCGTGGAATCCCATGCTGTGCAGAGAAGCAGTGACGTCAGCGTGGAATCCCACGCTGTGCAGAGAAGCAGTACCGTCAGCGTGGAATCCCGCGCTGTGCAGAGAAGCAGTGACGTCAGCGTGGAATCCCACGCCGTGCACAGAGGCTGTGACGTTAGTGTGGAATCCCACCCTGTGCAGAGAAGCTGTGACGTCAGCGTGGAATCCCATGCTGTGCAGAGAAGCAGTGACGTCAGCGTGGAATCTCACGCCGTGCACAGAGGCTGTGACGTCAGTGTGGAATTCCACGCTGTGCAGAGAAGCGGTGACGTCAGTGTGGAATCCCATGCTGTGCAGAGAACCTGTGACGTCGCGTGGAATCCCGCGCTGTGCACAGAGGTTGTGACGTCAGTGTGGAATCCCACGCTGTGCAGAGAAGCTGTGACGTCAGTGTGGAATCCCACGCTGTGAAGAGAAGTTGTGACGTCAGTGTGGAATCCCATGCCGTGCACGGAAGCTGTGACGTCAGCGTGGAATCCCATGCTGTGCAGAGAAGCTGTGACGTCAGTGTGGAATCCCGCGCTGTGCCGAGAAGCTGTGACGTCAGTGTAGAATCCCATGCTGTGCAGAGAACCTGTGACGTCAGTGTGGAATCCCACGCAATGCCGAGAAGCTGTGACGTCAGTGTGGAATCCCGCGCTGTGCAAAGAATATGTTACGTCAGTGTGGAATCCCACGCAATGCCGAGAAGCTGTGACGTCAGTGTGGAATCCCATTCCATGCACAGAAGAGTAGAACCAGTGCAGTGTACATTGGTCACGGCTGACTCGGTGTGGTTCATGTTGAACGCCGCTCTAGTGACGTGTTAGCAAATGGCCGCAAGTGGATTTCTCTCTTTTCTTTTGTTTCAGCACAAAGTCTTCAATATATATACACACACTGGTACAGTTATGGGGCTTCTTTTTGTCTCTCTGCAATCTCTTCTTGAAAGACTGAATCTACGAGACGTGATTGGACAGTGATCTCTTATTTCAAGCCTGTATTACCTACTGTTAATGTACAAAGTCACATTTCTACAAATGTATAGAGATGGTTTTCGAATTTTGCAAAGACATTGCCCGAGTCCAATTAATTTGATACCATTTCTGGCATTCATAAATTTGGCATTTTATTGGATGGATGGATGGATGGATGGATGGATGGATGGATGGATGGATGAATGGATGGATGGATGGATTGATGGGTGGGTGGATGGATGGATGGATGGGTGGATGGATGGATGGATGGATGGATGGATGGATATTGTTTTATGGTCTATCAACCTTTGTAGGCTATGTAGGGCCATTAAGCACAAAAATCACAAGAACAGCTTAGAGTAAGAGTAAATCACGATGTCCCTCTGTATTTGCCTCTCATGAATCGCGTAGGGAGACGTGCTGGGTCTATTCCCATCCCCAACTCACAGGGGGCTGTAGGCTTCGAGAAGATGAAAATAAATTCGTTGGACACGATGGTATTGACACTTTCCTTGTGGAAATTTAAATTCACATCATTAAATTTCTGACGCATATATCTAACTTGTGTATCAGCAGTCATACGTTTCCTGATGGATGGATTGGGGGGGGGGGGGGGGGGGGGAAGGGAGCTAAAGTCATTCCTTTACTAATAATGAAGGCTCCTTTAAATGCTGATTTAGACCCATTTCATATCTTTCTGTACCGGTACTATCAAAGCCGCCTGTGAAAATACTTTTCAAGTATTTGCTGGCATATCTTGATAGACATCATCTACATCATTCTCTCTCTTCAATCGGGTTTCCGGTCAAAACGTTCTTACCATACCACTCTCAATATATTGATTCTTGGCTAGATGCCATCAAGTTTCAAGTAGATCCGTTCTGTCTTTCTTGATCTACGGAAAGCATTTGGCATGGCATCGTGATGGCATTTTAGTTGAAAAATTATGGCTATATCTATAGGCCGGAGCCTATCTCTGCGCCATGGTCGTTTCTCCCAAGAATCCTTCATCGTGCAAGTAGAACGAATCCCAACGGTGAGGGAATCCCCTGCGAAGAGCCTTGGCAGATGGTACTCCCTGCCGCTGACAGACCGGCACAGAGGAAAAGAAGTAGGAAGTATGGCCATCGGAGGGCTAAAGGCAATTGATGGGGCAGCAATAGCAGGAAGGTTCAAGGCATGGTGCCTGCAGTTTGTGCTCCTCCCACGCCTGATGTGGGTCCCTTCTCCTCTACGAGATTGCAGTCACCAGAGTGTCAGCCATCGAGAGAAAGATCAGCAGCTTCCTCCGGGGCTGGCTCGGGCTCCCACGAGTACTCACAGACATTGCCTTCTACGGCGAGAAGACGAAGCTCCAGTGCTCACAGACATTGCCCTCTACGGCGCGAAGACGAAGATCCAGTACTCACAGACATTGCCCTCTACGGCGAGAAGACGAAGCTCCGCCTTCCCTTCTCTGCAGTTGAGGAAGAATTCAGGGTATTCAAAGCCCGACTAGTGACGATGTGGTTCGTGCCAGCAGAGGACACCGTCTGCCCTTGCCGTCCATTGTACTAGGAAACGTCCAGTCCGTGAGGAACAAGATCGACGAGTGTCTGGCGAGCGTGAAAAACCTACGAGAGTACCGTGACACCGACTTGCTCTGTTTTTCCGAGTCGTGGGTGACAGAGGATGACGGAGATCCAGATCTACCTGGCTTCACTGTCGTTCGACTTGACAGCACCCGGGAAGACACTGGCAAGTCTAGAGGAGGCGGGGTCTGCATTTTCGTCAGTGACAAGTGTGCACTAACATCACTGTCAAGGAGAAGGTCTGCTGTGAGGTCATTGAACTCTTGACAGTTGCCCTCCGACCCTTCTACCTCCCCCGTGAATTCAATCACCTTTTTGTGACAGTACTGTACATTCACCCCAAGGCCGATGCAAAGGTGGCCTGCTCCAGGGTGGCGGAGGTTGTGCACAGGTTGGCCGCGCAGTCCCCCGATGCCCTTTGCTTTGTGCTAGGGGACTTCAATCACTGCAAACTCAACCGAGCTCTCCCTCCCCCACTTCAAGCAGTACGTCAAGTGTCTGACCCACAAGGATAAAACCATCGACCTGTGCTACGGCAACATCCGCGGCGCCTACAGCTCCAAGCCACACCCTTGCCTAGGCAGGAGCCCCAACAACATGGTGCAGCTGGTGCCCACGTACCGACAGCGTCTGAAGCAGGAGAAACCCATCGCGAGAAAGGTGAAGAAGTGGACCAGCGACTCGTCAGAGGCTCTTCGTGGCTGCTTTGAGTCCATCGACTGGAGTATCTTATCTGACCCCAGCCTCGACACGACTGCCGACGTCACAAGAGCGTACATCGCCTACTGCGCTGAAACTGTTCTTGAGACCAAGTCCTGCACAGTCTTCCCCAATACCAAGCCATTGTTCACCCCGGGTTTGAAGAGGCTGCTCTACAGGAAGAAAGAGGCGTTTAGGAGTGGTGACCGCGACGAGGTGAAGGCAGTTCAGAGGCAGCTCAACAAGCAGATCAGAGAAGACAAACGCCGCTTCGCGTCCAAACTGGAGAACAACTTTAAAGAGGGCAACTCCAGGCAGTACTGGCAGGACTTCCAGACAATCACCGGCTACAAGCCGAAGAAAGTCCCTCTCAAGACGACAGATGAGGCGAGGCTAGCAGGAGAGCTGAACAATTTCTACGCTCGGTTTGACCAGCGTGACTTTAGTGAAGAAGAACAGAAAGTCATGGAGGAAGTGTTCAGCCGTCCTTCCACGCCCGTGATCATCACTATCGACGAAGTCCGGGAGACCTTCAAGAAGGTCACAGCCCACATTGTTGCAGGCCCAGGCAACATTACCGGCAGGCTCCTACGGAAATGTGGTGACTCTCTCGCCCCTGTCTACCGCGAGCTCTTCCAGCGGTCGCTCGACGAACACTCCATCCCCGCAATCTGGAAGAGCTCGACCATCGTCCCTGTGCCCAAGAAGCGTGCACCAGCGACGATGAACGAATGCAGGCCTGTAGCGCTTATCTCTATCCCCTTCAAGTGTTCTGAGAAGCTGGTGCTTCGGAGGCTGAGGTCGGAGACAGAGGTACCCCAGGATCCTCTTCAATTTGCATACGCCCGCAATCGGAGTACTGAAGATGCGATTCTGACCCTCGTTCATAACGTATCCGACCATCTCGAGAAGCCCTCCTCGTACGCCAGGATCCTCTTCATTGACTTCAGCAGCGCCTTCAGCACCACCCAACCTCATCTGATGAGGAGGAAGCTGCTGAAGTACGACGTCAACCCAGTCCTCATCAGCTGGGTCTTCAGCTTCCTCACGAAGCGAACACAGCAAGTGCGTGTTGGACAGGTTCTGTCTGACGCCATCACCACCAACACAGGCGCCCCTCAAGGCTGCGTGCTGTCACCTTCGCTCTTCACCCTGTACACCGCCGACTGTCGCCTCAGGGATCTCATCAACCTGCTGCTGAAGTTCGTAGATGACACATCCCTGTCAGGTCTCATCCTGAAGAACGACAAATCGGCGTACAGAAACGCCGTTGAGGAACTGGTGAAGTGGTGCGACGACAACTTCCTGGAGCTAAACGTGACCAAGACCAAGGAGCTCATCATGGACTTTCGACGAGACAACAAGACCACGGTCAATCCCATCGTCATCAAGGGCGAACCAGTCGAGATGGTTGATACCTACAAGTATCTGGGCACCATCATCGATAACCAGCTCGACTGGTCGCCGAACGTGGACGCCGTGTGCAAGTGGGCGAACCAGAAGCTTTTCTTCTTGAGAAAGCTGCGGCAGTTCCGCGTCAACCCTGAGATTCTCCACCTCACCTCCCAGGCGACGATTCAGAGCGTCGTCTCCTTCAACCAGCTGTGTTACCACAGCAGTGTGAGGAAGGGCGACATGGAGAGGATGGAGAAGGTCGTGGAGGAAGCCGGCGCCATCACTGGCTCCGACCTCCAGCCTCTCAGTGATCGCTATCCCAGTGTGGCCGTGAGGAAGATGGGCAAGATTCGCTCCGACGACCGCCACCCTCTGCACCAGGCATTCGCGTCATGCAAACCCACTTGTGAGTCCTCACGTCGCCTGAGGTGCTGGCCTGCCAGAACAAACCGTATGAGGGATTCGTTCCTCGCGACAGCCATCCGTCTCTTCAACGAGTCCCGGTGAATGGGTAGTATGAATGAAGATTGTTGTGAGACTTGACGTGACTGTGGGACCAGAAGTGACGCGAACTGTGACTGTGAGAATGAGTGATGAGAACTGTGACTATGTGACCAGGATTGATGTGACTTATGACGGAGGATTGAAGTAATGTGAACTGGGACTATGAGGACTTGTAGTGCTGTGAACTGTGACAGGAAGGACTATGAACGGTGTGAACTGTGTCTGTGCCAACAAGGATGAACGTGTGAGTGTGTGTGTGGGTGGGTGGGGGTGGGGGTGGGGGGGGAGTGTATGCGTTATGCGTTGATGATCATGTATGTATGCTGTGTGAGTGTGGTTGTTGATGTGCATGCCTGTCTCTTGTTGGTCTTCCTGTGATTGTGTTGTGATGCAGGATGAAGAACATGATGGGGGGGGGGGGGGGGGGGGGTAGGGGGCGTGTACATGTGTTATGGTTGAAGATCAGGTATGTGTGATTGCGTGATGATGGTTGTTTGATGTGCATGCTAGTGTCTTTTTGTTCATTCTGTGATTATTTGTTGCGATGTAGAATGCTTCTCTATTAAATGGAATTGCCTATGATGTAGCGCTAAATGTGTCCTATCTTATTGTGTCCTTCTGTTTACTATATCTGATGCGCGTGTTCAGTATGTATATTTACAATGGTTAGATTTGTGATGAAGTAACATGGTGTTATTATATTTGTTGGAGTAATAAATTATGATACAATTGCATGCTATCTTATTTTATGGCTTATGATTAGTGTGTGGACTCCATAACTTGAGCGCTGTGATTGAGTTAATTAGTGTTGAACTTCTGGTACGTTTCTGTTTTTTGACTCACATGCGAAGCAAAAGTGAGTCTATGTACTCACCCGTTTCGTCCGTCCGGGCGTCCGGGCGTCCGGGCGTCCGGGCGTCCGAAAACTTTAACGTCGGATTTTTCTGTGAGACTATTAAGTCTATCAATACCAAATGTGGCATCATGGTGTATGATGACAAAGCCTCATAAACATACATAGTGACTTGTCCTTGCTTCAAGGTCAAGGTCGCAGGAGCCATAAATGTTGTCTAAAAACAGTCATTTTTCACATTTTCTCACTTTTCTCTGAAGATTTTGAGATTGGATATCTGACCTATATATGGTATATAGGGCAAGGTAATCCCTATCTTTTGATACCCATTTGGTTGACCTTGCTTTAAGGTCAAGGTCACAGGAGCTCTTCAAAGTTGGATTGTATACATATTTTGAAGTGATCTTGACCCGGAACTATGGAAGATAACTGTTTCAAACTTAATAATTATGTGGGACACATGTTATACTTTTATCATGAGACACATTTGGTCACATATCATCAAGGTCAAGGTTACTTTGACCCTTATGAAATGTGACCAAAATGGGGTAGTGAACCGCTAAAAGTGACCATATCTCATGGTAGAAAGTGTCAATAAGCACCATTGTGCTTCCTATGTCTTGAATTAACAGCTTTGTGTTGCATGACCTTGGATGACCTTGACCTTGGGTCAAGGTCACATGCATTTTGGTAGGAAAAATGTGTATAGCATTTCTTAGTGTATGATGTCATTGGTAGGTTTAGTTGTTTGACCTTGACCTTGAAGGTCGCCTGAAGGTCAATGTCATATAAAGGTCAAGGTCAAGCATGTGAGTCGTATGGGCTTTGCCCTTCTTGTGTATGTATGTATTATGTTTCTGCCACCGACAAAACAAATTTCCTTGCAACAATGAGGACAATAAAGTATCTTGTATCTTGTATCTTGAGACTCCCAAGATCAAGTCATCCGGGACGCACAGCCAGAGGTGCGGACAGGGAGGAAATGGAGTGTCAGAGAGTCCGTGGAAAAAGCAGTGCAGCAGCTTCACCTAAAAGAGGTGATTGGGATGACAGTGCGACAGGGCTGGCTTATGGTGGCGGAAGAAAAAATGGCATGCAAGAGCAGATGACAAGGGACAGAGAGGGCTTGTGTGGAACTAGAGGGTTGAGAGATTGGCAAGAGCCATTGCACAGCCTCAGCAGGGCAGTGGACCCGATGGGAGGACTCAGTACCTCGCGACATGGACTGGCGTACGCTGTGAGCAATGGATCAGTCCCGACTCAGCTTTATCCTGCGTGCGACATACGACTTGCTACCAACACCCACAACCCTTCATCGGTGGGGCCTGTCACCATCAGACAAGTGTAGAGCATGTGGGAAGGTAGCGACCCTGGAACACGTCCTGGCAGGTTGTCAGTCCTCGCTGCCTTTGTTCACGTGGAGACACAACCAGGTGCTGTCCATCCTTGCAAAGACAGTAGAGGAGTGTGTGACGAAGCCAACAAGGTCAACATCCCACAGAAGGAGTCTCCAGTGATGTTCATCAGAGAAGGCGAGACAGCACGAAAGAGAGCCGAAGGGGGACATTACGTCAGACGTCTCCTGCAGTCAGATGGAGAATGGAAGACACCCACAGACTTGAAAGGACGACGGAAAGTACCAACACAGGTGCTAGGCTCCAGCATTCGTCCAGACATAGTGGTGTGGTCAGAGAAGCTCAGGTCACTCCTGCTCATTGAGCTCACTGTCCCTTGGGAGACAAACATGGCATGGTCCCATGAAAGGAAGCAAACACGCTATGATAAACTCTGCGAGCAGCGAAGGGCAGAGGATTGGGCATGTCGTGTTCTCCCGGTTGAGGTGGAATGTAGGGGATTCATCGGTGGGTCCATGGTTAGGCTGCTGAGAGGCTTTAGTTCAGAGACGAGGCGGGTAAACGCGGTACTGAAGAAACTGCAAAGCACTGCTGAAGCTGCTTCACTGTGGATTTGGAGAAGGCACATGAGGCCTAAACAGATTTGACGACACAATAGAGAGATACCTCCCGGTGGCACAGGTGCTGCTTGAGGCCAGCTGTGCGAGTGCTATTGGAGCAGGCCCCGAAAACACAATGACCACATAAACCCAGCTGTTGAGGGAGGTGTCTAGGCAGCAGGCGCTGTATGATAATATGATTGGTTTTAACACGGTTAGATATTTTAATCATCCCTACATAAAAAAATCAGCATGCTTCTTTTCATGGCCATTTACAAGTGGGTGTTCCACAAGGTTCTGTATTAGGTCTTATCTGTATTTATCAATGATCGACCGTTACATATCTCTGATAAAGAGGCTACATATGGTTCGTTAGCTGATGACGTAACATTTCCAACCTCGGGTGTCAGGACTGAATGTGTGGCAGTAAAACTTCAAGGGGGCCTGGACGGAACACGA
>JAWQFJ010001936.1:10000-22500 GCA_034096865.1 Theodoxus fluviatilis | reverse complement strand
CATGAGCAAGGCAGACAGACTGAAAAGGTGACACACACAGGACCAAGGAAGACAGACTGACAAGGTGACAAACACATGGCCAAGGATGACAGACTGACAAGGTGACACACTATCACCACCCTCCACACTCACTCACACAATTCTCAAATTCTTTCTGTTTTTGTGTCTATGGGTAACACTAGTGGAGGGGGGGGGGGATAATTAATTTCTCTCACTCTCTCACGCTCGCATGACGTGACACATTATTCATCAAAGATTTTCTTTAATCATACTTAATCATGAGTGAAATCAAATTCAAGGCAATATGAATGAAAATGTTAATCAATTATATCAGTCTACTCTCTGACTGAAAAGGTAGAGGATTAATTTCACTGACCCAAAACCAAAGTTGACCCCGATTACTCACAAGTTCAAGCAGATAGGCCATGACGATTCTCGAATTTTCCAACGACGAAAACTTCTGCCCAAAAACAATGTCCACTCAGAAATGGACATTTACAAGTACACTCTCTCTCTCAAGGCTAGACCTCGAAAGGAGAGGTTAAAAAGGCCATAGACACCTGTGGGTGTTCACCCACACACACACGTACCCGCACTGACACAGGTTTGAACACTTCAACGAGCGCTCAAAACCTAACGACGAAGCTTCTCCATGCGGCAAAACTCAGCGTCATAATCCAACGAAGCTGGACCTTCATTTGTAGAGGACACTGTTACTCTTAATACAACCTTTCAGATGGCTGGGGAAGGAATTGAAGAATTCTTTTAACGTGTAGACTCCTCGTCTTATACGGAGCTGCTCGAAATACGTTCATTCGTGTTGATATCCTGAGAGTCAACTGAATAGATTTTTCTGGTTTTTCAACTGAAAAGTTACACACAGCGCATGTGCCACCATCCTTAACCAATCAAATAATTGTTGCATCATGGATAATTTTAGAAATAGCCGGTCCAAACCGGTCTCAAAGTGCAAAAGCTCAGCTTGTTCCCGCCAAAACATCGTTATGGCCAATGCCTTAAACAATATAGAAAATGGAATAAAGTCTGAACCGTAACCCACACACAGGACCAAGGAAGATTGACTGACAAGGTGACACACAAATGGCCAAGGATGACAGACTCACACGGTGACACACCCAGAACGAAGGAAGACACTCTGACAAGGTGACACACACAGGATCAAGGATGACAGACTGAAAAGGTGACACACACAGGACCAAGGATGACAGACTGACAAGTTGACATACACATGACCAAGGAAGACAGGCTGACAAGGTAACAAACACAGGACCAAGGAAGACCGCCTGACAAGGTGACACACACAAGAGCAAGGATGACAGACTACAGTGACACGCACAGGACCAAGGAAGGCAGACTGACAACGTGACACACACAGGACCACGGAAGACAGACTGACACGGTGACACACACATGACCATGAATGATAGATTGACAAGGTGACACACACAAGACCAATGATGACAGAATGAAAAGATGACAAACACAGGACCAAGGATGACAGACTGAAACGGTGACAAACACAGAACCAAGGAAGACAGACTGACAAGGTTACACACACAGGACCAAGGATGACAGACTGACAAGGTGACACACACAAGACCAAGGATGACAGAATGAAAAGGTGACATATACAGGACCAAGGATGACAGACTGACAAGGTGACACACACATGACCAAGGAAGACAGGCTGACAAGGTGACAAACACAGAACCAAGGATGACAGACTGAAAAGGTGACTCACACAGGACCAAGGATGACAGACTGACACGGTGACACCCGCAGGAGCATGGATGATAGACTGACAAGGTGACACACACAGGACCAAGAATGACAGAGTGACAAGGTGACACACTCAGGACTAAAGAAGACAGACTGACAAGGTCAGAGGGGAAAACTTCCCCTTATTTCTATCGTTCTCCTTTGTTGCATTCTTACACGGCAATGACAAGTTTAAATTTGGAGTCAATGACCACTCAAGAGAACGACGTGTTGCTTTCCTCTCCACATACTGACGCGTCACTGACTGAGTGCTCTAACCGTTACAGATGGCAGTACAACAAACACCATTACCATGATCATCAGAAGAACTACTTCATGCGGAGCCTGAAAGAAAAGTTGCGCAATGGTGAAATGTGAGTGGAATTCAGACATTGTCATGCGTTCGTGGCGTGGGTGTTCCCTTCTACAACGGAGTTTCAAGTGATTCTCCAATAAACCATGTCTGCATTCATGCATTCTTCACCCTACACTCTTTCACTCACTGATCTGTCACTCGTCTTTAATCAGTCTTCCACAGCTCCACTTTTCTTTTCTCCTGCATTCGTTTATTCAGTCTCGAATTCACAGCTGCACTTTCTAAATGTGCTGATCTGCAATTTACAATTTATTCTTTCATTTTAGAAAGTAATCCCGCGTTCTGTTAAAAAATTAGTAATTCAGTTATAAATACACTGAATCATTATTCACTTCACTAGCGTTTTATTACACTATGCAGTCATTCATCAATTCACTGTTTCATTGATTGTTGGAATTATATCTTATTTGACAATTAAAAGTTTCCCAGTCTACGTCAATTGTGGAACGTTGATGACCGAAATAATTAAATACTATTTTATCCGTGCATTCATGTTTTTAGTCTTCTACTTACTGTCCATCCATGTATTCATTTATCTGAATATTCACCCATCTCATAATGTGTCCATTTGTTTATTCACCGTGTTATTATTACCATCACTCATCCATTCATTCTTCATTCACCAATGCACCATCAATGATTAATTCATTCTACTTTCGTTTCTACGTTATTACTTCTCACCTACTCGTCTATCTAGGTAGATTCCGCATCTATTTCTCTCTCCTTCGTCCATTATCGTCTCTCCTTCGTCCATTGTCGTCTCTCTTTATCCATGCATACATTACATTGCATTTCTTTCTCTCCGTCCATCCAACTACGCATCAATCACCTATCATCTTTTCATCCATCCATCTATCAATCACACAAGGAGATCCGTCCACCCACTCATCCCTCCCTCCTTCCCTACCTCCCTCCCTTTCTGTGACTATTCATCCATCCATTTATTCATCCATCATATATCCATCCATCAATCCATCAACCCATCATCATCTATGCATCCATCTATCTATCCATCCATCCATCCACCCATTCACCCACCCATCCATCCATCCATCCATCATCTATCCATCCATCCATCCATCCATCGATCCATCGATCCATCCATTCATCCATCCATTCATCCATCCACCCATCCATCCATCGATCATCTATCCATCCATATACCTGTCCATCCATCCATCCATCCATCATCTATTCATCCATTCATCATCTATCCACCCATCCATCCATCCATCATCTATCCATCCATCCATCCATCCATCCATCATTTCATCCATACATCCATCCATCCATCATTCCTTGATTTATCCATGCATCCATCATCCACCATTCATCCATCAATTCATCCACCCACCACTACTCTACGTCCACAGAGATAGCCAGACCATGGTGCCGGCGCCGATCACCGTGGCCCCCCTGCGAGGCAAGCCTGCCTGTCTGACGGACAGCGAGCTGGACCTGATCCTGGACGCGGAAGTGGCGCCCCGTGAGGAAGCCCTGTATCGAGGACTGAACCCGAGCTACAGCACGGAGAAAATGGTCGGCTGGGGACGACCCCCCACCCCTCCCCCCATGGACGTCGTCAAGTTCGCACTCGTGCGTGGATGAATCCTTCAGTTCATGTGGTTCTAGACAATAGAATCCTTCAGTCGATGTGGTTCTAGACAGTGGAATCCTTCAGTCCATGTGGTTCTAGACAGTGGAATCCTTCAGTCCATGTGGTTCTAGACAGTGAAATCCTTCAGTCCATGTGGTTCTATACAGTGGAATCCTTCAGTCCATGTTGTTCTAGACAGTGGAATCCTTCAGTCCATGTGCTTCTAGACAGTGGAATCCTTCAGTCTATGTGGTTCTAGACAGTGGAATCCTTCAGTCCATGTGGTTCTAGACAATAGAATCCTTCAGTCCATGTGGTTCTAGACAGTGGAATCCTTCAGTCTATGTGGTTCTAGACAGTGGAATCCTTCAGTCCATGTGCTTCTAGACAGTGGAATCCTTCAGTCCATGTGGTTCTAGACAGTGAAATCCTTCAGTCCATGTGGTTCTATACAGTGGAATCCTTCAGTCCATGTGGTTCTAGACAGTGGAATCCTTCAGTCCATGTGGTTCTAGACAGTGGAATCCTTCAGTCCATGTGGTTCTAGAAAGGAGAATGGAATCCTTCAGTCCATGTGGTTCTAGACAGTGGAATCCTTCAGTCCATGTTGTTCTAGACAGTGAAATCCTTCAGTCTATGTGGTTCTATACAGTGGAATCCTTCAGTCCATGTGGTTCTAGACAGTGGAATCCTTCAGTCTATGTGGTTCTAGACAGTGAAATCCTTCAGTTCATGTGGTTCTAGACAGTGAAATCCTTCAGTCCATGTGGTTCTAGACAGTGGAATCCTTCCGTTCATGTGGTTCTAGACAGTGGAATCCTTCAGTCCATGTGGTTCTAGACAGTGAAATCCTTCAGTCTATGTGGTTCTAGACAGTGAAATCCTTCAGTCCATGTGGTTCTAGACAGTGGAATCCTTCAGTCCATGTGGTTCTAGACAGTGAAATCCTTCAGTCCATGTGGTTCTAGACAGTGGAATCCTTCAGTCCATGTGGTTCTAGACAGTGGAATCCTTCAGTTCATGTGGTTCTAGACAGTGGAATCCTTCAGTCCATGTGGTTCTAGATATTTGCACCCTTCAGTCCATGTGGTTCTAGAAAGAAGAATGGAAGCCTTCAGTCCATGTGGTTCTAGATATTTGCACCCTTCAGTCCATGTGGTTCTAGATATTTGCACCCTTCAGTCCATGTGGTTCTAGAAAGGAGAATGGAAGCCTTCAGTCCATGTGGTTCTAGATATTTGCACCCTTCAGTCCATGTGGTTCTAGAAAGGAGAATGGAAGCCTTCAGTCCACGTGGTTCTAGATATTTGCACCCTTCAGTCCATGTGGTTCTAGAAAGGAGAATGGAAGCCTTCAGTCCATGTGGTTCTAGAAAGGAGAATGGAATCCTTCAGTCCATGTGGTTGTAGATATTTGCATCCATCAGTCCATATGGTTCTAGAAAGGAGAGTTGTAATACGGATTGATTAAAGACCTCGGACAATAGTAACCCTCTGCTCTGCATCGCGTCACCTTATTTGCCTTCATACTATTTTTGAGTCACATGCGAAGCAAAAATGAGTCTATGTACTCACCCGTTTCGTCCGTCTGGGCATCCGGGCGTCCGGGCGTCTGAAAACTTTAACGTTGGATTTTTCTCGGAGACTATTAAGTCTATCAATACCAAATGTGGCATGATGGTGTATGATGACAAGGCCTCAAAAAACATACATAGTGACTTGTCCTTGCTTCAAGGTCAAGGTCGCAGGGGCCATAAATGTTGTCTAAAAAACAGTCATTTTTCACATTTTCTCACTTTTCTCTGACGTTTTTGAGATTGGATATCTGACCTATATATGGTATATAGGGCAAAGTAGGCCCTATCTTTTGATACCAGTTTGGTTGACCTTGCTTCAAGGTCAAGGTCACAGGAACTCTTCAAATTTGGATTGTATACATATTTTGAAGTGACCTTTGGAAGATAACTGTTTCAAACTTAATAATTATGTGGGGCACATGTTATACCTTCATCATGAGACACATTTGGTCACATATCATCAAGGTTAAGGTCACTTTGACCCTTATGAAATGTGACCAAAATGGGCTGGTGAACCACTAAAAGTGACCATATCTCATGGTAGAAAGTGCCAATAAGCACCATTGTGCTTCCTATGTCTTGAATAAACAGCTTTGTGTTGCATAACCTTGGATGACCTTGAGTGTAAAAGTGTAAAGCATTTCTTAGTGTATGATGTCATTGGTAGGTTTAGTTGTTTGACCTTGACCTTGAAGGTTACCTGAAGGTCAAGGTCATATAAAGGTCAAGGTCAAGCATGTGAGTCGTATGGGCTTTGCCCTTCTTGTTAACGCTATTTTCATTAACCATTCACTTCTCAAATAACCCTACAACTCAGGCACTCACCACATGGTGGGAATACTTCACCTGCAGGTGAGTGGTGAACTGTTGTCACACTCTCACTCTCTCTCTCTCTCTCTCTCTCTCTCTCTCTCTCTCTCTCTCTCTCTCTCTCTCTCTCTCTCTCTCTCTCTCAGGCGTAATCTTACACATACCTGCGACAGACACGCACTCACACTCGGACTCAAATATACACACATACGCGCGCAAGCACGCAAGCACACACGCACACACACATACACACAAACACACACACAAACACACAAATGCATACATAGATGTACTTTACATGCTCGTTCACAAATGGACAGATAACAAGTTTGTGACATGACAGCAAATGGAACGGAGTTTGTGTACATCTTCCCCTGCAGCAATACGTGGAGATGAAGTTGGACAAAGCTGCGGCCTTTCTCACGAACGCGGGGAGGGAGGATTTGGGGGCGAAGGATGCTGGCAGTGCCGATCTTACCTCAGATCCTGCCTTGAAGTCCAAGCAAGTTAACTTCCCTGACGAAAACCCCAGGAACCCCGTGACCAATGGAGGAGGAGAGAAAGCGGGCGCTGGTGCGCCCACGGCGTCCGCGATGTCAGAAGTAAGCAAAATTGACGTCAGCAAAGCAAGTCTGACGTTACTTTCATGAGTCGTCTGCTTGTTTTGTAGTAGGCTGGTCACGTAGGGCGCGTTTGTTTGGCCACAAATCTCGCGATTCTCCCTGAATGGCTAGTCGAGGGCTAGTGAGACGCTCCTACAGCTAGAAAAACGGCCAATCATCTCGCAAAGCGGAAGAACATGGCTGCGTCCTGGCGCCTGAGTCGGCGAAGAAGTTGCCGATAGACGAAATAACTGACGATTATTCAGATATCGCATCAGTTTTTGACTCACATGCGAAGCAAAAGTGAGTCTATGTACTGAGCCGTGTCGTCCGTCCGTCCGGGCGGGCGTCCGTCCGTCCGGGCGGGCGGGCGTCCGTAAAAAACTTAAACGTTGGATTTTTCTCGGAGACTATTAAGTCTATCAACACCAAATGTGGCATGCTGGTGTATGATGACAAGGCCTCAAAAAACATACATAGTGACTTGACCTTGCTTCAAGGTCAAGGTCACAGGAGCCATAAATGTTGTCTAAAAAACAGCCATTTTTCACATTTTCCCAATTTTCTCCCACGTTATTGAGAATGGCGACCTTAGCTACAAGTGGTATATAGGTCAAAGCAAGCCCTATCTTTTGATACCAGTTTGGTTGACCTTGCTTCAAGGTCAAGGTCACAGGAGCTCTTCAAAGTTGGATTGTATACATATTTTGAAATGACCTTGACCCTGAACTATGGAAGATAACTGTTTCAAACTTAATAATTATGTGGGGCACATGTTATACTTTCATCATGAGACACATTTGGTCACATATCATCAAGGTCAAGGTCACTTTGACCCTTATGAAATGTGACCAAAATGGGGTAGTGAACCACTAAAAGTGACTATATCTCATGGTAGAAAGTGCCAATAAGCACCATTGTGCTTCCTATGTCTTGAATTAACAGCTTTGTGTTGCATGACCTTGGATGACCTTGACCTTGGGTCAAGGTCACATGTATTTTTGAAGGAAAAATGTGTAAAGCATTTCTTTGTGTATGATGTCATTGGTAGGTTTAGTTGTTTGACCTTGACCTTGAAGGTCACCTGAAGGTCAAGGTCATATAAAGGTCAAGGTCAAGCATGTGAGTCGTATGGGCTTTGCCCTTCTTGTTCACTTCATAGAACACACCATGGTGTCATTTCGAATGCCACGGGAACTTTTTCGACGAACAAATTCACCCCAGATTCAACTGTAAACAATTTTGTCGAAAATGTGAGATCTCGAATTATTTCTAACAATTCAAGGGACATAATTAATAGAGCGTACGTATACGGTGAAGGGACATAATTCATAGAGCGTATGTAACCCGCAATAGTGCAACGGACCGGACACAAACTTCCTCAAATGGCTCCGAACAACAACTATGTTCCCTTGTTTTCAAACGTTCTTTACTTTGACTATTTACACATTAAACGATGAACAGTTTCCGCTCACCTATCAAATGTTCTCTATTTTGGCTATTTACACATTAAACGATGAACAGTTTCCACTCACCTAGCACTCACAGGACAGGGCACAACCTTCCTCCAGTACCTCCCCGCGACCACTGCCCTCGTTGTTCACCCTGCCGCCACCCGCAAATCCAGATTTCGCTCACCTCCTCATCACCGGCGGCGTGCACGCAAACCGCGACCCTAACATCAGTTCACCACACTACACGCGCACACCCACAACCACACAAACACACACACACACACACACCCGCCATCACTCAACACTCCGTCTCTCCCACCCCTGCAATCGTCCTTTCCTATATGGTCGTTCATCAGGCCCCCGTTCACCACACTACACCCTCCCCTCCTTTAAATCCGTTGCCCAGTCTGAGTCTGAGGAAACAGTGGGATAGGAAACCATAAGCGATTATGAGTCAGCATCGTTGTAATCGGTTTCTACCACACCCACGTCTGGTCTGCAACCTTCAGCGAGTTGATGGTAGCGTCTACTGGTTGGCCCAGTCCCGTGTAGGTCAGTCTTTCCGGCTGGCGTCTCTCACGCTGGCGTCGGGCAGCCGGCTCGGCTTCAGAACTGTCTTCACGGTCCAGCGTGGCGTCCTGCGTGTCCGCCAATTCCGCACGAGGAGTCCCACGCCGAACGGGTGACCCGGGTGGTTCATGAGGGCCGTTGAGGGAGAGTCTGCGAGTTTCCGGAAGGACATTCACTGGAACAGGGAGGGGGTGGGGATTGTCCAGGACGGGGGATTCAGGGTCTAGGGGGTGCGGACCGACGCCGGCGCACCTCCGGCGTGGCGGAAGAGGGTGTTGCGGGTCTGGGGGCACAGGGTAAGCGAGCCCCTAGTAGTAGATTGTGGCTCTGAATAGAGCTGTCTTGGAGGGGTACGAGTCCGTGGTGCATCGTAACCACCCGCATCCTGTCCTGAAGTGCCCGAAGCGTGCCCTGGGTCGATCTGCCACAGTCCATTCCGCAAATCGTCACATGTACTTCCTCTGGGCTGTGCGCTTGCTGCTTGGCTTCGGGGTTTGAACACTGGAGCGCCGGGATTCAGGGCACCTTTGGCAGAGGCAGCTCCGTTATTACGTGTGGCAAAAGGAGCGCCAGACCCAGCTGCACGAGTTCTGCCAGCGACTTGCCCTTTCGTAGTGTCTGTTGGTATGAAGGGAAGAGCATCACAGGGTAACAACATGTTTCTGTGAAGTACTCGGATCTTGATTTTACGTCCAGTCTCTGGCTTCACCTCAAAAACTGGGGCATTGCTTTCCATTCTGCGGACCACTACATGGACGATGTCCTCCCAGAACGAGCGTAATTTGCCCGGTCCTCCTCGCTGCGTCAAATTCCTCACCAGAACCCGATCTCCAGGGCGGAGGTCAACAGCCCGTACCTTCTTGTTGTACTGTTTCTCGTTCTGCTCTGCTTCCACTCTGGCGTACTCGCCAGCTTTAGCGTACGCTTCTTTTAGGGCCTTGGTGAACGTTTCCGCGTATGCTGACATTCTTGATGGTTGAGCCTCTTCCTGGTTTTTCAGTCCAAAGATAAGATCCACTGGGAGCCGAGGAGTGCGGCCAAACAGCAAAAAGAATGGGGCAAATCCATTGGCGTCGTTTTTCATGCAGTTATATGCATGGACTATTTTGTTGACGTGCAGATGCCAGCGACTCTTTTGGTCCTTCTCCAGTGTCCTCAGCATCGACAGCAAGGTACGGTTAAACCGCTCTACTTGTCCATTTCCCTGCGGATGGTAAGGCGTGGTGCGAGAGGACGCAACGCCGCAGAGCTGGTGTAGTTCTTGAAGCAGCTTGTTTTCGAATTCCCCCCCTTGGTCATGATGTATCCGTGCCGGGAGACCAAAGCGGGGAATGAAGTCGTTAAACAGTTTTTCTGCCACTGTCTTTGCTGTTTTGTTCCTCGTGGGGTACGCCTGAGCAAATCTCGTAAAGTGATCCACAATGATCAAGATATACTCGTAGCCGCCGCTACTCCTCTCCAAGTGTAGGAAGTCGATTGATACGAGTTCCATGGGTGACGTGGTGGTGATACTTTGCATCGGCGCTCGAATGTGACGTGCTGGTGGCTTGTCTTTGATGCAACGGCATCTCTTTGTCACATAGCGCTCAATTTCCGACGCCATAAACGGCCAATAGAAGCGTTGCTGTATCAGCTCCGTTGTTTTCTCCACTCCCATGTGGCCCATGTCGTCATGGAGTAACTTGAGTGCCTTTTGTCGGTACTTCTCTGGGAGGACTAGCTGTTCTCTGGTCTTTCCGTTGTCCGCGACCTGGCTGATTCTGACTAACAAACCCCTTTGGTTGATCCTTAACTTGCCGAGTTGTCGTTTTAGCGTCATTGCCGCTGAACTGTCAGTAGGTACCTCACTCGACCTCTTCTCTTTTGCCTTCAGGACTGGGCCTATGATGTCATCCTGCCTCTGTGCTTCCCGGAGTTTAGTTGGGCTGATGCCAGGAATGGTCGCAGATTCCGCGTCAGCAAGCGCGTCTGGGTTGCAGGAGAGTGAGCTGATCCAAGGCATTGTCCCCTCTTGTTGCAGCCGGCTCGCGCTCGCCACGGCCTGGAGCACGGCGGCATCCATTTTCTCTGAATGTACCTGTCCTAGTGGCATGCGGGACAGTCCATCTGCGTCCCCATTTAGGCGGCCAGGCTTGTAGCGGACGTCAAAGTTGAAATCCGCCAACTCGGCGATCCATCGGTGTCTTGCTGCATCCAGGCGGGCAGTCGTGAAGGCGTAGGTCAACGGGTTGTTGTCGCTGAATACCGTGAAGTGTGGGGCATAGTAGAGGTAGTCTCGAAATCGCTCGGTTATAGCCCATTTAAGGGCTAAGAACTCCAGTTTCCCGGAATGGATATGATAGTTCTTTTCGGCTGGTGTGAGACTCCGAGACCCGTACGCTATGACTGCCTGGCGACCATCCCTCTGTTGCTGGTATAAGACTGCCCCGAGCCCTTCTTGAGACGCGTCCACATGTAGCGAGAATTCTCTGGTGAAATCTGGGTAGGCCATCACAGGATCTGACGTCAGACAGTCGATGAGTTCGTTCAGCACGTTGGTGTGTTCCTCAGTCCAAGTGATTGGTGACCTCGGTGCCGCCTGCCCATTTTTCTTCATGTGGACTTGTCTCCCCTTTGCCTCCAGCAGCTGGAACAAACTTTTCGCCCGCCGGGAAAAATCTTGGACGTATTTCCTGAAGTAACCCAGGAATCCCAGTAAGCGTCTGACCTCGCCTATGGTTTTAGGACGCTGTCTCCTCAGAGCCTCCACTGCTTCTCTGTCAGACCCGTCCATCCTGTAGCCGTCGGCGGACACCACGTGACCCAGGAATTTGACCTCGTGGCGGAACAATCGACACTTCGATGGTTTTAACTTTAGACCCTTCTTCTTTAGGAGCTGCAGAACCTTCTTCAGGTGTTTGAGGTGCTCATCGAATGCGACGCTGTAGACTAGGGCGTCGTCCATGTACGGAATGCAGCATTCATCGCGGACCTCCCTCAATGTTTCCTCCATGAAGCGCTGATATGTCGATGGTGCGCCTGTGAGCCCAAAGGGTATTCGTATCCATTCCCACAGCCCCAGGGAGTGACGAACGCCGTTAAATGTCGAGCCTCCTCCTTCATAAAGCCTTGATGATAAGCTTTTCCTTGATCCAGAGTTGAAAACCAAGTCTTTCCTCCCAGGACGTTCAGCGAGTCTTGAATTCTAGGGATTGGGTGGCTGTCTTTCATGGACTTTCCATTTAACTCTCGGTAGTCTATACAAAGGCGGAGGCTGCCATCCTTCTTCCTCACACACACCATCGGGCTGCTGTACGGGCTTCTGGAGGGACGAATCCATCCCCTTCTTTTGAGGTCTTCGAGGTACGCTTTGACTTCTGCAAACATCGGCGGTGGGATGGAGATGTACGACTTCTGGACTGGAGCCTTGTTCTTCAGCCTGATGTCCATCTCCAGCTCCTCCACACATCCCACATCATCATCATCCCTCATGAACGCGCCACATTCTTCTCGCAGCACTCGCTGTACCTGGCGCTTCTGTTCTTCACTGAGGGGAGCGTCGCTGAGGTCAACCTCCGGATCCCAGTTTTCTTCGTCCTTCCCTGTATCGACTTCGTCTACTCGAGTCAGCTGCGCAACAAGAGACATAATTTTTGACGACGTTTTGGCGAAGTATTTGTGCAGCAGTTCTGGTGAGGCGTTTTCCAGCAGAGGACCAATGGCATTGTATCCGAGGATGGGTGTTGCGACGCTCTCC
>JAWQFJ010001936.1:0-5000 GCA_034096865.1 Theodoxus fluviatilis | reverse complement strand
ACCACTTCCGCCAGTCGAAGTACGGTTCGGCCGTTTCCGCCAGCCACTTCCGCCTGATCACGCTGTGATCACGCACACAAGCGGCCAATCAGAGCCTAGCTGAGAGACAGGCCGTTATTTCGAAGCTTTCCATTGGTTTGCACTGCCCTCCGATTTGTACTTCGTGTGCCTTCGGTAATGATTCTTCGGTACCGGAAACAGTTGCAACGTAAAGCCGGGAAATGAAGCTTTGATGCGATACCAAACATGTGGCGTTCTTTGGAAGGAAGATGCTGAAACTAAGCTTTCAAATCTGTGCATTTTGGCTTCCTGGTTAGTACTTTTTTTTAATCTAGCGGTGGGTACCTTACAAAACAAATTGGTTTAAAATACTTTGAAACCTAAGCCAGCAAAATCGATCGCACACACGTGTAGCGGAGATGTTGTAGATTCCAAATCCGCGCTTAACACGAAACTCAATTTCTGAAAATTTTTCATGAAATTCTGCAGGCCGTGTCCCCCCTTAAATACATTTTGCCATGCCTGGATGAAAATCGCACACTGTAGGTGCTTTTAAACTCACGAAAAGCAAGAAAAGAAAGGAACAACTGTCAGCTGCACGAGCTGTGAAGGGAAGAAAGCCTTGTGATGTGGAATCGACGTCAGCCACGTGTGCGAACGCACTATCAGCGACTGCTACATCGTCATCGGCGGAACCAGTCCCATCTACATCGGCTGCTGAACCACTGGCGTCAAGTTCCAGCTACAGCACATCAGCCCCCTCTACATCTGCTGATGATCCGGCACCATCCTCATCGCGATTGAAATTGGAGAGATTTCGAGAGGAGTATGACATGCCCAGTGCAGCCGACCGAGTGTGGATTCTGACAGAGATCGGTCAGCTCAATGAACTCATTTCGGATGCAGTGTGTCCAAAGTGCTTCGAGAATCGTCTCTCAGTACGAGCTGGCACCCCTCTTGGATTTTCTCGGGAGATGACTATGATTTGTGGACGATGTGGAGAGGTAAGAAAATGCTTTTCTTCACCTCGCATCGAAAAGAGGCAGGAGAAGAACGTGGGGTTTGAGGTGAACAGGCGTGCTGTGCTGTATTCCCACGAAATTGGTGGTGGGTATGCTGCCTTGCGAAAGTTTTGCACAGTTTTCGGCATGCCTCTTCTCCATGGCAAAACTTTTTCCAGCATTGACAGGAGAGTCTGTGATGCTCTTTGCTGCATCAGGGGAAGCCACACTGGACATGACAGTGGACTTTGTGAAAAGGCAATACAGAGAGACCTATCATTCTGGCCAACACGCAGCAGAGGAGTTCAGTGAGGAAGACAGTGAGGATGACACAGCATGGGATGAAGATGATGGGATACCATGGATAGATGTGTCGTTCGATGGTACATGGCAGAAACGAGGATTCACATCTCACAATGGTGTGGGCGTTGTGATTGATGTCCTCACAGGGTATGCTGTAGACTTCGAGGTGCTGTCAACATACTGCCACGTGTGCACCATGAACAAAGAAAAACTGAAGAAGATGACTGCAGCTGAGAGAGAGGCATGGCAGCTTGAGCATGACTCAAAATGCTCAAAGAATTTTAGTGGTTCGGCAAAAGCCATGGAGATGGAAGCTGCACGTCGCATGTGGGATAGATCTATCCAGAGACACAATTTGCGGTATCGGACAATGCTGAGCGATGGAGATTCAGCAGCATATGCAGCAGTCAAGGATGCCCAGCCATATGGGTCTTCAAGACCAGTGAGAAAGCTGGAATGTGTGAACCATGTTCACAAGAGGATGGGGACAGCCCTCAGGAAGATTGCCAAGGAGAAGAAGCTTGGTGGCAAGGGTTCTGGCAAACTGACAGCAGACAAGTGCACTCGACTTCAGAATTACTTTCGTGGAGCCATACTTGACACTGTGAAGGAAGGAAAAGGAGAGGAGGCAATGAGAGAGTCAGTATGGGCCAGTCTTCTCCATTGCATGTCCACAGATGAGGAGCCACACCACACTCGGTGCCCGACTGGTAAAGAGTCTTGGTGTTTTGTGCGTCAAGCTGAAGCTGAGGGGAAGCCACCCGAGTCACATGAAAAACATGTGGGAACTCCTCTCAGCAAAGAGGTGGCTGAGGAACTGGTCCCAATCTACAGAAGGTTCACAAATTCTGCTCTCCTTCAGAAGATTCTGCATGGAAAGACTCAAAACGCAAACGAAAGCTTCAACAACCTGGTCTGGCTGCATTGCCCAAAGACAGTGTTCGTTGGAAGGCAACGGGTGTTGGCAGCCGCTAGTGAAGCGGTGGACAAATTCAACCAGGGGAACTTTCATCTGGCAGGGGTGATGCAGAGTTTGAACATTGCTGCAAATGAGGTGACCCTGCTTCTGCTGCAGAAAGAAGATGCCAAGAGGAAGAGGAAGGCAGATAAAGCTGCAACTCTAGCTTTCCAGAAAAAAAGACGTGCACACCGTGTTGAACATCTGCATGACATTGCTGCTCAGGAGGATGAAGAGGGACCAACCTATGGCCCAGGCATGCTGGAAGACACATAGAAGGTGACTGGGAAGCAGAAATCAGCTGTAAATTTGACTGAAAGTCCTTTTTCTGTGACATGGAACATTCCAAAAACTTTGTCGGCTGATTTCTCGGATTGTTGATTTTTCACGATGGTAGCTTCATGTAGAAATCGATAGAAAATTGTGTGTTTGTGCTAGTCACTTTCTGTTTTTTTCATTTTGTAGACAAATGAGTAGTCTGTGATATTACAATGAGAATTTAATAGAAAAACATTTGGTAAATTTTGCATTTGCTGAAGATTAAAAAAATTTCAAGCCTTACACAAACAGAAAACATATAGTTAAAATTCTAGGTTGTAGAGTTTTTTTTTAACAAGATAGACAAGATGTCTTCATGTAATCTCATGAGCAACATTATTATATGCAAATTAACATTGGTTTGAAGTTGATATGTAGTCTCTTGATTTTTTTACCGATTTCTTGAAAAATACATATTTTCCCCCATTTCCGTCATAAAACTATCATTATTCTCATAAGTACACCAGATACAGCCTTTATTTGATTTTTTTTTGTTTATTCCAAATGAACTAAATCAAAAATCAGCATCAAAATTGGAGAAATAAAAATTGGTAAAAAATGTGTACTGTAGCTGCCAGGTCTCCACTTAATAAAAATCGATTAAAAAAACACATTTTTTTAAATACAGAAGTTTTAATGCCTTCCTTTTGATTACATATTTCTCTTACATAAGAAATGCTCATCTTTCCTTTGAGGCTCAAATAATGGGCACCAAAAAATTAAAATACAGAGTAGCTAAGAATCTCTGAAAGATGCAGTCCCTCAACCCTCAGTTCCATTCCCAAAACCATTATTATAACATCTTAACTCACTGGAGTCATGGCTAAATATTGTGATCGTTCTCTGGGATAGTAAGTTTTTCATGCATTTTCAAAAATATAATAAAGATACAAAGGCATAAGATAACAATACAAATTATAAATCAAAAGAAAGCTTGTTTTTTACTCTTTACATTCAAAGAATAATCTAAGGGATTAACTCATTGAAGACGGCACTATTTGTAGCTCGTATTGATTGGAGACGCATATTTCTGGGCATTTTTACAGAAATTGCAGAAAAAATACTAATCAAGCAATGGAAAAGCTGTTGCCATCATGAGAAAGCTCTTTGTCTCCTTTATCCTTGTAGATCAATGTCATTCTCTCATTATTTTTATTTTGAATATAGTATTGCAACAAAGAAGGGTACTGTCTGGCGTGCCTGTTTTAGTTCAGCTGGAGGGAGGCCGACTTGCTCAGCCGACAGCGTGTACGGATCAGTTTCTGATTCCTCTTCTTCAGTCAGCAGTTCGTTCACTATATCAAGGATCTGCTCCTCTAAAACTGCATCTTTTTCATCTTCATCCTCTTTGGAAAAAAGGAGCACATCGTCCTCCTCATCTGATCCTTCTTTCATAGCGATTGCAACAAAATCCTCATCGTCCTGCTGCGACGCCATTGCGATTTAGCGTTGAAATTTACATTTACAGACACACATACACACACATGCACATTCCACAGGCTTTTGTCAGCATTACAAGTTTAATGAGCAAAGTTCTCATTTGTAACGGTCTGTCTCTCGTTAATTTTTTCATTTTCCCGTCTATTTTGTGCTTGTCGTGTTTTTATCCTGACGTTCATGCTGTCAATGTTATCCATCTCAGGAGTGACCACTTCAAAAGGAAGGGAGAGGACAAGAGAAAGAACCAGAAGAAGGAGAAGGATGAGGAGAATGGGTAAGGACGAGAGGCCTCGGAAGAGATTGCTCAATATTCAAATTTATGTAAAATTGTATCACTATACGGGGGGAAAAAAAGAAATGTTGTGGTTGTGGTGAAATGGCAAAGAATAAATATGACTAGTAGGTAGGCCTGCCTATGTTAGATTTTGTTTGTTTAGAATTGAAGGAGGCCAGATTGAGACTGCACACATGTGTGTGTGTGTGTGTGTGTGTGTGTGTGTGTGTGTGTGTGTGTGTGTGTGTGTGTGTGTGTGTGTGTGTGTAAGTGTGATGTGTGTGTGTGTGTGTGTGTGTGTGTGTGTGTGTGTAAGTGTGATGTGTGTGTATGTGTGTGTGTGTGTGTGTGTGTGTGTGTGTGTGTGAAGTTATGCCATGTAAACAGTTGATTCATCTGAACACAAATTCAGAATTTCACTTTCACTGAAAGCACTTAAGGGGAGACACGGCAGTGGAAATTGATAATTTGGGTTTACTTTGTCGATTTTGAAAACTTGCCGATTTTGCACTCTGTGACCTCTCTACATATAGACCCGATGTTGCTTTAGTGTGAAAACGAACTCTTTATGGGCTAAATTCAGCAATAAAACATACCACCCACCTATCAAACGAGTCTTCTTGTGCAATATTTCGTCAAAATTTGCAATGTTTGGGTCTTGGCAACGGGCCTAAATTTTGAATGAACCCTTGCAAGTTAGGTATCC
>JAWQFJ010001934.1:115000-119479 GCA_034096865.1 Theodoxus fluviatilis | reverse complement strand
TATGCGTATGCGAGCAGGGACACCAAGCCTTTTTTCGGAACAGCAAACAGTTGTCCCGTGATGCTGGACCCAGCCGTCGATCAAAGCACCAGAAGCGAGGAAGACAGTGGAAAAGGACAGACGACAGAAATCAACACGTACCTCAGTATGAACTCCGGAATGGGCATCAAAGATCACCTCTGGCCTATCCAAAGGTGCAAGGCACAGATGGTCGACCTGTTCAGCGTGACTACTGGGCTCACCCAGACAATTGCACTGAAAACGAACATCATAGTTCTGTAGCGGTAGCAGGCAAAGGACAGCATACGAATGCTATCCCTCGCTGGCACAGGAGCGATCCTGAGGTACCCTCAAGGAACATAGGAGTCGTTCAAGAGGGACAGTGGCGTTCCGTCGAAAGCCAACCTGAACAGTCGAGGAGATCATCCTCACATGAATCTCATAAAGAGGTCGACACATGGCAAAATATTAAAGCACCACTGACGTCCGGGAACGAAGCAAATGTTTCGGGTTCTGTTGAGCCTGGTGAGTCATTACTTTCAGTCGCATCAAGGGCGAACGACAAAATGCCAAGACGAAAGTTTCTGACACGACTCGGTGATGTTGGACCCCAGCAACGGAGATTCGTCGGACGAAATCGTGGATTCGGTTGGCGGGTCAGAAAAACAAGTGAGTCAGAAGATGCAGTGTATACTGCAGATGGAGGTTCAGTGAATGTGCACGAGAATTTCCACGAAGGCACTGGGGAACAGAGCCAGGAACACATACGGAAGATGTTAGAGTCAGTGTCAAAAAAGAAGACACAGAAAACGATAGAAGAGTGGCTAATCAAATCGTGGGGCGTAGACGCTCCGGATGCCACCTCTGGAAGGAGTACCACTCCTGACCAAATGCAGGCTGAGGCTGGCGACAGTCATCACCCAGTCGTTTCAACGACCTCGGTGTCTGCATGGAAGGGTCGATTGCGGAGTAGATCCGTGTCGGCACTCCAAACAAACCGTCTGGAGACAGTTCTGACCGAGAGGCCGGGGCCCATTTTCGGAAATAGAGGAAAGGGAAGAAGGGGGAAAGGTGTGAATACAAAGGGTATAGCAATATAGTGAGCTGGAACGTTGAGGGGCTGTCTTCTAAACTCGCAGAGCCAGGTTTCCTGAAATACATATATGGCTCTGATATATGCTGTCTGACGGAGACTTTTTCTTCTTCGAACTTTGATTTCAGCATTTGAAGGCTATCTTTTTTTTGCACTCCCCTGGAAGTAAATTGTAATCACAGGGCAGGAGATCAGGAGGAATCATGATGATAGTGAACAGAGCTCTAGCAGGCTGTGTAACCAGAGCAGCCCGCTGGGTTGTCAACCGCCACCGGAAGACCTCGAGCGTAGACACCATGTTGGAACACCTGCAGTGGCCCACACTCCAAGAACGGCGCCGTAAAGCCCGCCTCATTACTATGTATAAATACACTAACAGGCTATTGACGATAAACACCCGAAACCACCCCATCGCAAACCCCACCACTAGAAGTACCAGAGGTCTTCAAGCAGCAGCCTACCAGATACCGTCATGCCGAACAGCCTACCGCCAGAAGTCCTTCTTCCCACGCACCATCGTGGAATGGAACTCGCTCCCAGCCGAGGTCGCTCTCAGCCCCTCCCTGGAGGCCTTTAAAACCCAGATTTAGTACCTTTCCCCTACACCCCCCCCCCCCCCCCCCCCCCCGTTTATCCTGACCATATTTTCCGCTAGTTACCTGACAAACATTCCCCTCCAAATCCTGAAAATTGCTTCACTTCGCAACCTCTCTCCGCGTCTGCAGAATCTTCACTTTGCTGAAGGTGGCAGTCTAAAGAAAGAAGAAGAAGAACCAGTCTTGCTACGGACTGTGATACCATACTAGCTTTGAGTGTTCGCAACCTTCTCCTCAAACACACTATACTGATATGTGCATATATCCCGCCCATCGATTCCCCGTACTACAGAGACAAAAATGTGGCATCGAATATCGCACTCCTGGAGGACATTATAATGCGATTCCAGGAAAGATATCCTCGAGCCGCAATTGTAGTTTGTGGGGACTTGAATGCCAGAATCGGACAATGGGATGTTCATATGGAGGTGGATGCAGAAGACGGTGTTGATTTTGCAAAGTCAGGGTGTGCGTGCATAAGATTCAGATCTCCCAGAGTGACACAGGATAGGACTGTAAATGCATTTGGGAGAATGCTGAGAAACTCATGCCAAGTTCATCATGCTGTGGTGTTGAACGGATGTACAACTGGCGACAGTATGGGTCGGAGACAGCCTTATTGACTACGGCTTAGTGATCGCTCAGTACCTCCCATATTCTATAGATCTGCGTGTTGTCAGCCGGATCGAATCGCATCACATGCCTCTCGAAGTTGTAATAGGTCCCCCACAAAATAAGGCAGTGGTCCCTAAATCAGGCAAACTATATTCATCTCTGTGCTCGGACACTAGCAAAGCAAATGAGATTAAACAAAAAGTTGACTCGCAAGAGTTCAGCAAACAGTTAACCAAGGCAACATCAGTAATTGATAAATCAGTTGATGCTGCAGTTAATCAGTTTACCGAAATGTTAAATTGGAATCGAAACTGGACAGAAAAGGTGAAGTGCTGTCTGTTTCAACTCGGCTTCGGATATGAGTGGATGAACGGACAAGTTGCAGACGAGAAACGTTTCATGCTGCAACTAAAACAGATGATGAAAGATTATCTCCAAGACTGGAGTGGTAAAAATACCAGTAGCGACATATACATGTGGTTTTCATCTATTAAGCTAAGTTTTGGTTTAGAAAATTATTTGAACACATTGGATATAAAAACAATTTTAGAGATGTCGTTATTCGATTCCGGTTTGGAATAAATGAACTGGGTATTAGCAAATTGTTTGGAAGTAAACAAGACGTAAAATGTCCATTTTGCGAGGAAAGAGAGAACGAGGAACACTTTCTGTTGTCATGTCCCGCATACCAGCAACTAAGGGGAAAATACCTAGAGCGATACTTAAATAAGAGAAAATATGGTATTGTATGTCAATATCTTATGCAGGGAGCTAATGACATAATGACAAGATCAGTAGCTATGTACATATTCTATGCCTTTAGATTAAGGGAACAAAAATTAAAAGAATATGTGAGTTTGCTGGGTTGTACAAGCAACTATGAATTAGTTGGTACAAAAATGGAACATTTGTAATTATTGTTCAATATATTACCAATATTTATCAGGCGCTTGATGTAAACATAATGTTCACGTGTATGTATATGCAATGGGCCGATGGCCTCAATAAACCAGTTCAGTTCAGTTCTCTCTCTCTCTCTCTCTCTCTCTCTCTCTCTCTCTCTATGTGTGTGTGTGTAGACAAACGAACGAACGAACGAAATCGTTATTGTTAGGCCTCCGGCCCTTCACAATGGTAATAGACAATACAATACAATCAAAATGTTGGTCAAGTTTAGTAGTCTAACGTAGCTCGTTTCACTTGTCATCACATTGCATCACATTGCACTACACTGTACATCACATTGCACTACACTGTACATCACTGCTCTACATAACATTACATTGCATCACATTGCACTACACTGTACATCACATTGCACTACACTGTACATCACTGCTCTACATAACATTACATTGCATCACATTGCACTACACTGTACATCACTGCTCTACATTGCATCACATTGCATCACATTGCACTACACTGTACATCACTGCTCTACATTACATTACATTGCATCACATTGCACTACACAGTACATCACTGCTCTACATAACATTACATTGCATCACATTGCACTACACAGTACATCACTGCTCTACATAACATTACATTACTCACAAAGCTGTCAAGAGTTCTCGCAGTCATGTCTTCAGTGACTCGCTATGACGCAGGAAAGCTCGGTACAAGTATTGCATACATTTCTGATTACATTTTCTTTCTGGGATGATAACATTTAATTAAAAACTATTCGCTGGTCGTGTTCGCATAAACTCCTCAGATATTTTCCCCTAAGTACAGAGAGAGCAGAGCATTCTAGTAAGAAGTGTTTCTCGTCTTCTTCATCTTCCTTGCACAATGGACACACAAAGTCATCATTTGTATTGAGCTGGTATCGTCCCTTGTGTACTGATAATTCACTGACTCCCAATCGAAATCGACACATTGCATCTCTCCATACTTTTCTGTCGATAACCAGGAGGTACTTTCCTGTGCATCTAGATGTCTTGAGAGTTCGGTAGAGTGTGTGTGTGTGTGTGTGTGTGTGTGTGTGTGTGTGTGTGTGTGTGTGTGTGTGTGTGTGTGTGTGTGTGTGTGTGTGTAACCCTCCCTACTCACTGTGTGAGTGAGAATTTTTACTTTGCTGAAAACAACCCGTTTATGATGGGAGAATTGGTATGATGAATACTTTTTGACTCACATGCGAAGCAAAAGTGAGTCTATGTACTGAGC
>JAWQFJ010001934.1:70000-110000 GCA_034096865.1 Theodoxus fluviatilis | reverse complement strand
AAATGTGACCAAAATGGGGTAGTGAACCACTAAAAGTGACTATATCTCATGGTAGAAAGTGCCAATAAGCACCATTGTGCTTCCTATGTCTTGAATTAACAGCTTTGTGTTGCATGACCTTGGATGACCTTGACCTTGGGTCAAGGTCACATGTATTTTGGTAGGAAAAATGTGTAAAGCATTTCTTTGTGTATGATGTCATTGGTAGGTTTTGTTGTTTGACCTTGACCTTGAAGGTCACCTGAAGGTCAAGGTCATATAAAGGTCAAGGTCAAGCATGTGAGTCGTATGGGCTTTGCCCTTCTTGTTTTAGTATCTCCTCGGGGCCGTTGATTAGTTCAGATGTTCCAGGTTCAGTCTTATCTCTTGTCTGTGTGCAGCTGCGTGTGTGTCGTGAGTGAGGTACATCGGGAAATGTCCATGTTTTTTGCATAAACGGCGTGTTAGGGTGTGTAAGCGATGCGTGTGTTTGGCTTTTTGTTTTGTTTCTTTTAGCCTTCATCACTTAGTTTTCCTCGTGCTCGTTTTTTTAATGATGTCACTTGGCGCAATAAATTACTGTGTGTACTGTGTGTACTGTGTGCATGATTTTGTTCATTTTCTCGTGCCGGCCTTGGGTTGTTCCTATTTAGCAGAGATAGCGCCGTGGGACTGGGCACTTGACGCTCCGGATTGCAGGGTGAGTGGATGTGGGTTTTTGTCTTCTGGGTCGTTTATTTTCCACTTCATACGCCGCGTTAGTTGGTTTGTAAACGAGGGATAAATTACTATTTCTTGTCGTTTGTCTATTTCAGATCCTGGTGGGAAGGGTGGCTTTAGGTCCTGGCTTTAGCGGTGTCAGATCTGGTTTAGCTTGAGTTTTGTGTGATTGGTGCTGGGAAGGCGGAGGGGAGGTGTTTCTGATTTGGATTGTGGAGGTGAGGTGTTTGGAAGTTGGATTGTGAGGTGGAGGGGTTGTGATTTTGAGTTGTGAAGGTGGAGGGGTTGTGATTTTGAGTTGTGAAGGTGGAGGGGTGGTGATTTTGAGTTGTAAAGGTTTGGTGGAGGGGTTGTGATGTGGAGGTAAAGGTTTGGTGGATTGTGATGTGGAGGTGAAGGTTTGGTGGATTGTAATGTGGAGGTGAAGGTTTGGTGGATTGTGATGTGAAGGTTTGGTGGATTGTGACGTGGTGGTGAAGGTTTGGTGGATTGTGATGTGGAGGTGAAGGTTTGGTGATTGGTGATGTGGGGTGAAGGTTTGGTGATTGGTGATGGGGAAGTGAAAGTTTGATGAGGTGTGATGCGGAGGTGAAGTGGTTGTGACTGCGGAGGTGAAGTATTTTTTTGGACTGTGGCGGTGAAGGATTTGGACTGAGGGGAAAGGGTTTTGTGGTCTGGACTGAGGGGAAGTGTTGTGAGATTGGGACTGTGAAGGGGAGGTGTTTGGTGATTTGGACTGTGTAGGTGCAGGGTGTTGGGGTTGGTGTGGCGGAGGTGAAAGGTTTTGTGGTTTCTGTTGCGGAGGTGTAGGGTAGTTGATTGGACGGAGGAGGAGTTGAGGTTGTGATTTGGACTGTGGATGGGAAGTCGGTGTGTGTAATTATTTCTTGTTCTTTGTGCATTAAATCCTTTTGTTATTCATTTACCTATGCTTTCGTGTTCTGTCTCGTGTACGTCTTTCCCCAAGTAGCCCAGGGGTAGGAAGCGATTTCCTGTTTACAGATCAAGAGTGTGAGTACCAACCATCACCACCAAGCAGCTCTTGACATTCTACAACCAAGTAGCTAAAGTAAACCATAGACTGAAGCATCTCTAAGGGAGGCCTCACCCATCAATGTGTGCAAGATGATGAATGCAGAAGGATTCTTTGTGAAAAGAAGTCACTGCAAAGATGGATGGACTGTGTTTTGCGGCCTATCAGCCTTGTAGGCTATGTAAGGCCATTTATCACGAAAATCGTTTGAACAGTTGAGAGTAAACGCTAATCCAGTCACGCTGTTCCTAATTATTCGCCTCGTACGAATCGCGTAGGGAGACGCGGCGGGTCAATTCTTACCCCGAACCCACAGGGGGACCACTGCAGGGAGAAACGTACACTACACGATGGGTCAGGTGTTATCAGAAAGGTTCTTTTTCAGACGGTATTTTGTCATTCACAGGAAAATAGACGAACGTGATTGTAAGTATGATTGACTAGATAAGGCTGGTTCACCAGGTGTAGGGAGCGCTCCCCCCCCCCCCCCCCCCCCCTCCCCCCCCCCCTCCTCCCCCCTCCCCCCCCCCCCCCCCCCCCGGTATGTTCAAAAATGGCACCGGCACTACAACGGTTTCCCTTACAATTTTGAATATTAAACAGCTTTGGAGCGGGATGCATACACACCCTTCCTGTACTAGAGGGTAGGAATCAAGGCATTAAAAGGTGATGCTGTATCACATGTTCAAGAAAGTTATAAGAATACCAAATAAGGGTGGCCTAAAACCACTAATTCATATACCACAAAAGTACGACACTTTTTCACCGTGTTCATCAAGGTCTGAATTTTTGGTTTAATTTTGAACGTGCCGAAATCAAGAGTTTTATCCTACACTGAGCAGGCAGACGTGTTCAAGTCAAACCGTTGACAGAGTTGGGCCATTTCCTCTACACAGCACAGAAGTTGTACTACAATTCCCGGACAGCAAGAGGAAGGCCACCAATGGAGTCTGGGGAAAAAGTTGACCCCTTTCAGGTGTACATGTTTATTATTTCGTAACTCCCAAAATCTGCTTGTCACGGTATAGGCCTATGTGGCCATAGTCGCCGACTGGCCAGCAATTGAAATAACGTAAATATTCACTCCAGTCTTATTAAAACAACAACAATCACAATTCCAATCTGTGTAGGCTGTATATTTTCAAATTTCTGGTAAGGGCTTGCTGTATGACTAATCTCAGAAAATGCATTGTCAGATATCTGATTTCCTTTGGAAGCGCGCTCCATAAGCGGCACTGGGAGTGATGCTGTGGCGCTATCTGCCTGTTGCAAATATGTAGGAATGAAGACTCGTGATGCTGTGGCGCTATCTGCCTGTTGCAAATATGTAGGAATGAAGACTCGTGGACATGCCTGACCCGGCTCCAGTACCACCGCTGAAACAGCACCACATGGCCCCTAAAAGGCATGAGTGGCCTTGGGTCGGTGCCATAGGCTGAGGCAGGAATTCAAGTTTTGACACTAAATTAATGTAAGGCCGTGCAGTCTTGGAGTCAGGCTGTAATTTCACTCTCTGAGTCCTTTCGGATTTATTTTGTGAAGCTATTTTCCAGAAAGGTCAGGAGCCATCAAACTGACGGTATGTGTCATTTGTATTTTGTTGATAAAATGGAGAAGTCATATTCTGATCAGTCTTACTGGACACACAGACGAGAAATTTGCAAGAAAGTTCGCCCTTCTCTCTCTCTCTCTCTCTCTCTCTCTCTCTCTCTCTCTCTCTCTCTCTCTCTCTCTCTCTCTCTCTCTCTCTCTCTCTCACACACACACATTATACACACACACACACACACATAATACACACACATGTATATAAAATGCACATATTGCTTAAAATACGTGTAGTACTTGAATTATAATGTATGGTTTTTCACATTTAAGCAAACATCTCGAGAGCAGCAGGAAAATAAAATTCTCATGTTTGTTTTGATTTTTTTATGGGGAAATATTTTTGTAGCTTCAAACATTACTGAATATTTATATGCCCTATATAGTTCGTGATGGAAACACACGTTTGTATGTGTGCATCTGTATGGAAACTTTGCAAGCTTCATGAAACTCAGGCATGTTTTACAAGCCTGGTGACTTCATTTAAATGGTTGTGACAGTACAAGCTAGTGCTGATATTGAAAAGGATACTCAGTCATTGACCTTAGAGCTCATCCAATCTACTTACCCTGAAAAACAGTGGACACACGCCTATACGGATGGGTCTGCCGCAGAAGCAACGAGGGATGGAGGAGGAGGCGTGTATATCAGGTACACCGGGTACGAGACCCACATCCCCATAGCAACGGGCAGATACTCCACCAACTTCAGAGCAGAGGCAGAGGCCCTGAGAACGGCATCGGCCCACTTACTGGATCACCGAGATGAGACACACCAGCACGTGGTCATCTTCACTGATGCTTTGTCTGTGCTGAGCGCACTCCAGGACCCTCGCAAGAAGGAACTGAATGAACTTTCAGCCACTCTGTCTAAGCTGGCCGCACAGGTGACACTCACCTGTGGAGTGCATGGAAATGAGACGGCTGGCAGACTGGCCAGGGAAGGTGGTCAGCTGGACCAGGAAGACAGACAGGTCTCTTATGCAGAAGAGAAGACCATCATCAAGGCTCTGTCTCAGAAAAAGTGACGCCAGCAACATCCGAACTACAACCAAAATGACAGCTACCACTTTCTGAACAGAGCTGACCAAGTCATTCTGTTCAGACTCCGAACAGGACACAACAACTTGCCGGCACATATATGTTCCACAAGTTCAAAGTCGGTCAGACAGACAGATGTTCTTGCGACACTGCCTCGATGACCGGTGAACACCTTCTCCAAGACTGCCCCCGCCATGATGCCCTCAGAAGAGCCACGTGGCCAGACCCAACACCAGTGAGGAGCAAACTCTATGGCAACCTGGAGGAGCTGCGGAGAACAGCTGCATTTGTGCGGGCGACTGGCGCAATCATCTAGCGATCGACAAGAAGAAGAAGACTCAGTGATTAGTTTTTTTAATGCCTGTAAATTAGTTTACAACTTTCTTTGATGTGCCTAATTGCCTTCTCGCTCTTTTTAATGACTGTTTTCTAAGCTCTTGCTTTTGTCTTTGTTTTTAGTTGCTCTTAAGACCTGGATGAAGATATATTTTGACCGTATCATCTCATCATTAGAGGTCTTAAAGAAAAGGATACAAAACACATGGAGAAGAGGACTGGTGAGGGAAGCAACAACACATCCAGCTCCACATCCCCTGCAGCCTTGCCTGAAGGTTACTCCTTCCCTCTTGGGGAGATAGAAGAGCTGGATAACATAGAAAAGGACTGAAAGAGCCAGGACAAAAGAAAAGCTTTGGTAATTCAGTTTTACCTATTAACATTAACAACTGCATTGGTAATTTACTTTATTGTTAGGTATGAACAAATCTCAAATGTTTTACCATTCCTATGAGTTTATGAGGCTTTTTTAGTAAGTATTTTAGTGCTTTGTTCTTGACTGGAAAGGGAAAAACATCTGATATGCTCATGTCTAGCTTGCATCGGAGCATGTGCACATGTGTGGTCAAAGGGGAGACAACCCCTCTCCCTTCATCTCTCTGTGTGTGTGTGTGTGTGTGTGTGTGTGTGTTTGTGTGCGCATGTGTGTGCTCATGTGTGTGTTTGTGTGTGCATGTGTGCGTGCATGCATGCATGCTTGCCTGCCTGCCTGCCTCTCTGTCTCTCTGTGTCTCTCACTCTCTCTCTTTCTGACACATCAGGACAAATACATATTTATCGTTCTATCCGCCTTACTTTCCTGTAGAATTCTCTGCATAGTTGACATTATTTGTTTCTGTTGTGTGTGCTTTCATAATTATTATGCGTGGTTATGCAATCTCATTAATAATCAACAGTTTAGGTAACAGTTAATTAAGTGTCTTTGAATAACCTGATATTTGTTCATTAGTTTGTGCTTGTAGATACTCTACCTGGCCAAAGCTGGGGGAATTACCCCAGAACAGACGATGAGGTTCATGGGAAAACAACTTTTAAGAGCCCGTCTGTCAATCCACTTCAACAAGACAGGGACAAAGGGCAAAAAGAGTGTGGATGAAAACATCCGCACTTTTGGGGACATAGTGTTTGGTGAGAAGAATATTTTTCATCCATCTCCTTTTGAGTTTGGACCTTATTTAAAAGCAGTTTGCACATGCTTCAGTTGCTTTGAAATATAGTTTACAAATTTCCTTCAAAACAGTACTATATCCTTTTGAATATTGATTCATTTAATGAATTCTTTCTTAAACAGTATATATATATATATACATGTGTGTGTGTGTGTGTGTGTGTGTGTGTGTGTGTGTGTGTGTGTGTGTGTGTGTGTGTTCTGCAAACAGTGCAAGAATAATCTGAAGTTTATATGTGACAATTTCATTGCTTGAAAATGTTGCTGCAAGCCAATTTTGCTATTTTAAAATATATTTTATGTAGAAGGGTTCTGATTTTCTCTTAGGGCAGATGTTCCACAGAGATACTAATTTTGAAAGCCAAGGCTGTGGGGACTCCATATATTTGTTAAAAATAAAATATAATGCTTTACATCTTTGCATATTCTTTTTATGGGAAATATCTCTCAGTAGTCAGATAATGATCATGAAAACTGCATTGTGTTTTATTGTATTTATTTATGAAAATGCAGCTACTACATACACTTTCTGACCACATAGATGTTGACTATGTCATATGGTTCTGTTCCATTCTATTAATTCGGAAACTGGGTTTATCTCAAGAAGAAAGTTTAACTTGCTGCATATTCAGTGCTACAAAAAGTGAAAGCATCTTGAAAGCAGTGATACTCTACTTCATTCACTTTAATTGGTTGTTGCAGAGGCACTCAAGAGAAGCCACCCATCAATGACACAGGATCAGTACAGAAAAACAGTTGCCAGGTGATTGACGGGGTCCTGCGACAGGGATGGCCTGAAGCAGGGCAGGAAACTGCCAGGAGACTGCTGGCTAGATCCTTTCATATTCTACCTCTTGTTTTCAAAAAGTAACATTAAAGAGACTGAATCTGATAAATTGTCTGCTTTTCTTCCAAGATTGATTTGGAGTGGTGTGCACCACATTAGCAGGAACATGTACATCAAGAAAGCACAATTAGTGGCAATCATTTAATTTCTTAAACTAACTCAAGGATTACTGATGTAATATGTTCACTCTGAGAGGAATTACTACTGGCATAGCAGCTTCATTAATTGTTATTATATCATGTGTATACAATAGTGAAAAGATCTTAGTCAGAACACGTGAACTTGAGAATTCTGAGTATGATTGCAATCAGTGTATCACTATCTCAAGTTACATAGTTTCAGTGTTTGATGCCATGACGTGCTTAGGGTGCTTTACAACAATACTAAAGTATACAGGCATGCAGTCAAAACCACCATAGGACCTATATTGGGCCAAGGTCTGATCGAATATAGGCTGCCAATATAGGACCGGTATCTTCCCGATTTGCACTCCAATATTGGACCGATATCAGCAGCCAATATAGTCCAATATCGGAGCCAATATTTGACCAATATTGGTCCTATATATGTGTGCTGTCTGGGTCGGGATTAACGCAATCACTCACTCACACACACACACACACACACACACACACACACATGCGCGCGCGCGCGCTCGCGCATACATATAATATACACGCATACACACACAAACAAACAAACAAAATAGTCCAGGATGATCATAATGTGTGTTCAGGACTAGTCTACGCGCTCAGTTGCTGTCATCAACTCTTTCTAACACAATGGGGTAAGTAATTGTATTGCTGTTGTTCTCTGTTGTGTGCATGATGCGTGTTTTGTTCACAGGCTGAAGAAAGCACGCCACCGAAAGTCATGCACAGACCTCAGTGTGCTGCTTTACAATTGAGCCCATGTATGGTCCTTGCAGTGAGCGTCAGGAGACACGGATAAACTATAAACAAGTTTGAAGGAATGGGAAGTTCCTGTAAATACTTTTTGTCTTTTTTTTTCGTTGGCCCGTCGTAGACGTTGAACCAAAGCTAACGACACAGGGTTGCAGTCAGTATAACATCCCACATTGTCAAGATATATAATTAAACCCGTGGTTCTATCCCTGGGACGGGGGAAATCTGGGTTTAATTGTATCAAAGATCCTAGGGTCTTTGATTTTATCTTGACAATGACGGATAAAGGGCGGTAACCCAAAAGCAAATCTGACCTCTCTCCAATTATGGCGAAATAGCCGCAAAGACCCTATATATATATGTATACAGGATCTTTGATAGCCGAGTGCGCGGTCTTCTTGATATTGGGTCTTTGGTGAGCCAATGAGCATGGTCTGGCATGATCGAATGCACCAAATTTAGCTGAGTCCACGGACAACCATGCGAGCTTGAGTCATTGACAAAAATAGTCTATGACAGGTGTGCCGTGGTTGACACATATAAAAGTCGCACTCACAGACTAGGCAGGTGTGCTGAACATTATTCGCCAGTGTGTGAAACTGAAGAAACAGTCATGGAGTCGAACTCGGCTACTTCTTCGACTGGCGATGCCATGCAACGTTTTTTGGAGCGAACTCGCAAGTAAGACGAAATTAATTCCCTCTGATTTCCACTCACAGGCAGTGATCATGTGGTAAATTATTGTTTCTGCAAGCATTACGGACTGATATTAATGAACATAGCATGCGTACTTTTTTAAGTCTCCAATTTCCAAATGAAAATAATCGTGCACATAGATACCTGTGTGAAGTGTAATTCGATGGAGAGTTTTCACCATCATAGTCCCATGTAGTGTGCTGTGAACCGGCATTGTGCCTATAACTATAAGTAGTTGTTACTAGTTTATTCAAACTCTCTGAAGGTATCAAGAGATTACTCGATCACTGACTTGATCATACCTTAAATATGATAGCCATGTAGACTTGGTCATGTACACACTCCTCACCCACCCGCCCACCAAACTAATTCAGAACAAACATTTCTGTTTCATCTTTATATAGCTGTTCATTGGGGTGTGAACAGAAAATGACACACACACACACTCAAACACACACACACACACATGCATGCACATGCACACGCACGCACATGCACACCAAAGACCATATATATACACTGTATATAGGTCTTTGTGCACGCACACACACACATGTACACACACACACATACACACAGACACTCACACACACACACACACACACACACACACACACACACACACACACACACACACACACACACACACACACACCGCACACACAGAGTAAACATGGAGTATGATTTAGAACAGCTTTCCAGGAATGAAAACCTACCCTGCAAAGGAGGACATGTGAATGGAGAAGAGGGAGGGAAGCCTGAGAATGGTGGGTTTGCAGGCCTCGATATGAGGAAGAGGGGCAATGTGGCCGAGTGCTCAACTGTTTCTTTGAGCCTGTAAGGATCGATGATCAACTGACTAGCTCAATAATGATGAGTGCAGATGAAAAACTAAAGTAAGCCAAATCATTCTCATAACCATTATGAAATTTCATAGCTTGGGTTTCCCGGACTTTGTATATGCAATCCAAAGCAATGGGTTTCCAGAATTATTTTTAAGTGATCGCTGTAATCATAAATGAGCTGGTTTCAAACTTGAGATGAAAAAGCAGGGTTTGGGAATCAATTCATTGCAAGAACTGACTGATTGGACATTTGTATGATTGCAGCAATCACTTTTTATGAGACAGGAAGTGCTGTTTGAATTGCTTTGGATTGCATGTCCATAGTCCTGGGAAACCTGTCTTCATGATTGATGCATGACATATTGAGATAATCATGAAAACTTACACAATCATGTGTACACGTTTCATGTTTACAACTTGGTCTATGTTGCAATTTGGAGCACAGGTGTCTGCTTTCCATGTTACTTCAACTTATACAATCCAAGGAGATTTATATGCATCCATGGATGAATAACTACATGTCAAATCATGCACATCCACAAACTTGCAGTTTTGTACACTTCAGTTGGAAGGCCATCATCCAAACCGGTCTGTTGCTTCCTTTATCTTTCACTCAAGCTCAAGGTATGCCCAGGGATTGTGGTGTGGAATTTTCGTGAAGTATGAGGACTGTAGACAAGAACTCTTTGCATGAGGTTTTTAGTCATCATGTGCATGTTGACTAGAAATATAGTGTCAAGATTTTACTTGGTGTAGAATAGGTTTGTAGTCTGAAATAGTCACTTCAGGCTTGGCCTTCTATTCCCTTCCATAGTGACACCATGTTTGAGCTGCGAAGCCTGCAGCATGGAGTGCGCCCAGTGACTGGGCAAAGTCACCACCAAACCCTGGAGGCCTTCATGAACAAGCAGCTGGATACTAAGGAAGGGCCAGGGGGGAACAAGCAGAATGTGCCTGCCAATAGGGATGAGGTGGAGGAACACCGGCCAGAGGCTGTGGTGGTGGAGGTGCAAGGCCTCTACCAGCAGCACCGTGTTTCCTCGGTGCTGCAGAGCGCAGAATTCCGCCGCCGCTTGGAGCATATCATCCGCAACAGCATCTCCAGCACCAGTCCAAACTCCACTTCTTCTGTGCCCCGCAGAAGCACCCCTCTCCCTCCTCCTCCTCCTCCCTCCCAGCCCACCATAGGAACGCTGGCTGTGGAGACCCTGCCTTCCCAGGCAGGGGAGGGAACTGAGAGAAGCCACTCACCAATTGAGAGTGTTGCCTCCCTTGCATCCTCCTCCTCCTCCTCCACCTCCTCCTCCACCTCCTCCAGTTCCTTCAGCAGTGGTCCAGGTATATATATATGCTGCTTTTCACCTTTGTCATGTCCTCCCTGTCTGACTGCTGCGGTTGCTGTCTTATCCAATCAGTGTTTCTGTATGAATATTTGGCCAAAGATTATGCATACATGTTGGACATTGATTTTTTTAAAATTCCATGTCAATGTTTAATAACATTTGGAGCATATTTTAAATGTAAGACAGTGCACATATAGTGGTATTTTATATGTTTGAGCTATGTGTTAACTTTTGATATTATATTTTTAATATGCAGTATATTTAATTACATTATTTGTGTACAGTCCTTGTATAGACCGATATGGAACTTTTACGGCTTATGTCTACTGTGTCTGCAATGTATTTGTTTTTAGAGGACAACTGATAGATAATCCAATTCAATTTTGTCAATATGACTGTATTTCCATACTTTCCCATGTTGATCTTAACACATATGCATTAATCCAATATATGTTTTAATAGTCTATCAGATTTTTCATTGAATCATTCAAAGTCATTGAGATCGTTAGCCAAAAATTAGCAGTTTAACACATATTTGTCTTGTGAATACAGTATTTTAAAGAATATCTTGTTTGTGCTGACCCTTACCTGAATAAGTTTATACTTCAACAACAGAGGGTATTTTATTTTCATACAAATTAACTCAGAAAAATAAAGGAAGTTTTAGCATGTGAGAAAGGTATATATATATATATATATATATATATATATATATATATATATATATATATATATATATATATATATATATATATATATATATACAGTAGTCGCCGCTTATAAAACACGCGGTTAATAAAAACAGCCGTTTTTTTAAAACAGTTTGTCCGGTCCGGATTTACATCGTTACTAATGGACATGTTCAACACGCAAACGGTTAATAAAAACGCCGCTTATTAAAAACACTATTGTTCGGTCCCAATGTGTTTTTAATAAGCGGCGACTACTGTATATATATATTCAAAGAATTTGACTTGGGCACATGGTATGTTGATGGCATGGAAGTGATTAAGGTCTGGTCTGATGTTGATTTCCTGCAGTGGCTGTGGATGGATCTGTCCATGCTGGGGAGGCGTCGGGCATTCCCCAAGCTGTGAGCTGGCAGGAAATAAGTTCTGTCCACCAAGAGCAGGTCATCCAGGACATCAGCGAGCTTCTGCACCAACAGCTGGTTTCCTCCACTCTGAATGGCCAGTTTCGTGGTACCCTGGAGCTCCACATGCAGGTAAGATGTCAGTTTCAGCTCCGTCTGACCACCTCCACTGTCTGTTTAAACTAAACTATATGTCCAGCCTGCTGCCTGTTTGCAAGCATTGATTTGCCTGTGTAAACAGTGGCATAATCCTTCCACAGTGTCTAAGCATAGCATTGGAAGAAGGAAGAAAGGAAATGGAACCAAAAACAACAAAATTGCTGGATGAGTCCAAAGTTGCCTTGGAAGATTTTCACCCCATGTTCTTATTTCCTCCAGCTTTGGCTGTCCCAAACCCACCCTTGCTTTTGTCTTGCTTTCAAAGATGCCATTACATTGTGGGGCTCTGTGGATAAGCCGAGAGAGCGTTCGGCTTGCAGTCGCTTGCAGCTGACGGGTGCCATGTTCGAAGCTGCACAAATCCTAGAGTTGCATCTTTGGGCAAGATGCTTCACCGACATTGCCTCTCCTACCGAGGAGTAAAATCCGGTCACTGGGCGCTGCAATGTGGTGACCAGGGGGGAAATTCCCCCAAAGTAATTTCCTTAAAGAGGACATAATCAAGATTGTTAGTGTTAGTACATCCTGATGTCCGAAAGGACTGCACAAAGAATATATAGACGAACAAGTTAACTGCATTCCCATGAACCAGTTCAGTGATAAAAGACAGCCTTGATAGTTCACTATTTTATAATCACAAAACATTCCCTCCCTATAATTTGCATGGTTGAAATATCTCAAATATTTGAAATACCTAAAACAAAGACACAGACGTAAAGGCAAGCTGGCACAAAAGACACGACAGAACAAACAAGAAAATCCTGGGTATAGAAAAGCAGAATCAGCATTACATGAATGGTATTTACTTCATACTGTTGATTTCAAAGGACAACGAGGTCTGCTGTCCACACTAACTCACTAAGAAAGTGAAATCATAGTGTTGTGAAAGACAAGGGCCCTACTCGTATAATTCACATGTAGAACATTTAATGAAACTAATTATTGCTCAGTGTTTTCAAGCCATCAAACAATCATCAGATCTCATGTTGTATGCCAAATGTCTCCTTACTATTGCTTTATTGGCAAAATATAATCAGTCCACGTCACACATGTTGTCTCTATGCTTCCCTGCTTGTATCACCTTACAGATCTATGTTATGTCAGTGTTGGCCTCCACCTGTGAGGCTTTTTGAATTGCTTTCTTCAAGATTTAGATTAAGATTTATTGTATGACTGAGAGAGCAATATTGTGAAAAAGAAAGGAAAATGGGTTCACTTCAGAAGCAGAGTTGGCAAGCGACCTAGTGGTTTGAGGAGTCTTGAGGCCAACAGTTGTCCAGTGCATCTGTGTTAACAGGCTTATCTTAAAAATAAATATCTAATGCGACATTGTTTACTGGAATTATGTATAACTTCTGTGAAAACAGAAGTTGGATGCAATGTAGAGCAACTCTAGGCATGCCTGCAGAATATGCATCTTTCCTTTGCCAGAACCACCTCAGCAGGACTTCAGCCAATGGGGCTGCAGTGGAGAACATCATCCGCAGCCTGCCTCCCTCTAGCATCCTGCGAAACGACTTCAGCCACCTTGGTCTCCAGCCTCCTCAGGATGATGCAGACAACATTTCTGTCACCAGTTTCAGTGCCACAGCAGTGCCGTACACACAAGTAAGTGTATACCATAGACTGCTCTGCCCTTGCTTGACAGAAAACTGTCATCATTATCATTTCATTGGCAACAGCATGATTTGTCAATTCACTTTGAAACAAGCATCCCCTAACCATCAGTGCATGGATAAATGCATCATCTTGGCTATTGCAAACTCCTTATTGACTGAACCCACTCAAGAGGAAATGCACTCATGGATGATCTATCACCTGGCATTCTTTTTCCAAGCATTCACTCTACCAACTCTTTAAGCATTCCAGTATGTACATGAGTATATCAAATGCTATGTTTTTTTCATGCCTGCTGATGCACTATTCTTTGAGGAGCATGCTCCTTCACTGTGTCTTTGCTCTTTCAGTCCAACTTGCACGTGAGTCGGGAGATCCAGAGCTTGAAAGCACAGCTGGCAGAAATGCAGAGAATGCTGCGTTTGAGCTTTGATCTGCAGATGGACATCCAGCGCTCTGTCCGACAGGAGGTGGCTGCAGCTATGGCCTCCAGTCAGTATCTCCCAACTCTGCCCTGTCTTGCTCTCACCATTGCTTTGTCTTGCTCTCATTGTCAGTCAAGACTTCTGTGAATACAGGTCATGCTTTGCTGTCAGTATCACTCCAGCATTAATGTCAATACTGCTTCTGTTGTGCTACTGATATCAAACCCGTCTTGCTGTCAGTATCGGGTCCTGCTTGCTGTTGATATCAGTCCTGCTTTGCTGTCAGTATCACTCCAGCGTTAATGTCAATACTGCTTCTGTTGTGCTGTTGATATCAGTCATGCTCTGCTGTCATTTTCAGTCTTACTTTGTCAGTATCGGTCCTGCCTGGCTGCTAATAACATTCCAGCATTCTAAACTAACCACACTTTACCTTACTGGGAAAACGTTGAGCAAATATACCTGTGGTGGTTAGGATATTTACCTATGACTAGATATCCAAAAGTGCCTGTCATTATTGGTCCACCATGCTAAATTTGCTTACATTTACCACAGTTTCAGTGACAAAAAGTACCATTTTCTGCTGTCAAAATGCATTTAAAGTGTGTTGATAATACAGTTTAGTTCATTAAGTAAGTTGTGTTTTCTTCATCAATCATAGCCAGGATAAAAAAGAAATGTTAATCCAAGGTACTGACAACATTCAGCAGTTTTGAGAAATGTAGAAAATATTATGTCAACACAGGATTTATACTGAAATAAGATATGTTGTAATTTGCTTTTATCATGGTTTCAAGAGGACAAGTGGCAATATAATTTGAGTTTTCTTCAGCTGACGAGGCCTAACAAATAAACTTGTTCATTCATTCAATCATTCATTCATCTCTCTCTCTCTCTCTCTCTCTCTCTCTCTCTCTCTCTCTCTCTCTCTCTCTCTCTCTCTCTCTCTCTCTTTCACACAGACACACACACACACACACACACAAGACTTGATTTCCATAGTCTTGATCATGATTTGACCTGTGAAATGCACTTTGTCATGTTTTGTTTACTACAAAACAGGCCTGAGGCCTTCACACCTCTGTCATTTTGTTTGTTGTTCCTCTCTGTCAATACATCTCTGTTTCCTCCCCCACACTCCCCCCTCCCCCATTCCTCTATTATGTTTTCTCTCCATGTACAGTGAATGGATTTATTTGCAGGTGGGGCCCAAGGAGGACGGACTGCTAGCGAGGCTCTGGCCACGTCTCGCTCTCGCCCTCTGCAAGATGACCAGTGCCTGATCTGTCTGGAGCGGAATGCCGACTGCCTGCTGTACCAGTGTGGACACCTCTGCCTCTGCTTCCAATGTGGACGGGATCTGCAGGCACGCGGCAGCCACTGCCCTGTGTGCCGAGCGCAGATCCGAGACGTGGTGCGTGCTTACCGCTGTAACAAGGACTGAGGGCTGTGTGAGAAAGACAGTGTGGCTTGTTGAACCACTTTGAATTCAATGGCACGTCGATAGTGTGACAATTTATGATCCTTGGATGATCACTGCGACAACAACAAAATTCCAAAGTGGTTCTTAGACAAGAAAGTTACAGATATTGAACAGATGTCCAGAAAGATTTGCTTCACAATAAAGGACTTCAGACAGATCATTTTTGTAAAAAGCTCATCAAAGTTTAGATTTAAGAACTTTGATTAGGGTTGCTGTCGAAGTGTATGCAAGTCTTTTGACTTTATGTAATGTATATTTCTGGGACAAAGAAATGTGTGGTGGGAGCACAGTTTTATGTAAGGTGTTGTGACTTTTTAATTAAAGTCTGTTCAACTGCTGTGATCACTGTAAATATTGTAAATGATAGGTGTGAAATTGTGGACGGTGAAAATCAATTGCAATTCTTGTACACTAACATCCTGCAGCAGTATGGAGCATTTTCAGGATTGTGGTCCCAGTTCTTTGCTGCTGCAGTTGTTGTTATCATTGTGAGACTGCTAGGGCATTGTGGTCATGGTGGCAGAGGGACTGGCATAAAGAAATTATGTGCAACATCTAATAAGGTCTCTGTCCTCATTATGTGCTGTGTGTTTGCAGACTGCTACAGTTTGACCAACACTGCATACAGGCTTGATATCTGGTCTTCAGAAAGAACAGTTGGCATCAGTGTTGACATGAATATTTTGAATAGAAGTTTGAGTTGGAGATGTCTCAATATGCCTCAGTGTGGCAATTGCCATGGCGTCTCTCTCAACCAGCCCTGGTGTGACCATTGCCTTGGTGTCTGTCTTGGTGTGGCCATTGCCTTGGTGTCTGTCTTGGTGTGGCCATTGCCTTGGAGTCTGTCTTGGTGCGGCCATTGCCTTTGTGTCTGTCTTGGTGTGGCCGTTGCCTTGGTGTCTGTCTTGGTGTGGCCATTGCCTTGGTGTCTGTCTTGGTGTGGCCATTGCCTTGGTGTCTGTCTTGGTGTGGCCATTGCCTTGGTGTCTGTCTTGGTGCGGCCATTGCCTTGGTGTCTGTCTTGGTGTGGCAATTGCCTTGGTGTCTGTCTTGGTGTGGCCATTGCCTTGGTGTCTGTCTTGGTGCGGCCATTGCCTTGATGTCTGTCTTGGTGTGGCCATTGCCTTGGTGTCTGTCTTGGTGTGGCAATTGCCTTGGTGTCTGTCTTGGTGTGGCCATTGCCTAGGTGTCTGTCTTGGTGTGGCCGTTGCCTTGGTGTCTGTCTTGGTGCAGCGATTGCCTTGGTGTCTGTCTTGGTGTGGCCATTGCCTTGGTGTCTGTCTTGGTGTGGCCATTGCCTTGGTGACTGTCTTGGTGTGGCCACTGCCTTGGTGTCTGTCTTGGTGTGGCCATTGCCTTGGTGTCTGTCTTGGTGTGACCATTGCCTTGGTGTCTGTCTTGGTGTGGCCATTGCCTTGGTGTCTGTCTTGGTGCAGCCATTGCCTTGGTGTCTGTCTTGGTGTGGCCATTGCCTTGGTGACTGTCTTGGTGTGGCCACTGCCTTGGTGTCTGTCTTGGTGTGGCCATTGCCTTGGTGTCTGTCTTGGTGTGGCCATTGCCTCAATGTCTGTCTTGGTGTGGCCTTTGCCTTGGTGTCTTGGTGTGGCCATTGCCTTGGTGTCTTGGTGTGGCCATTGCCTAGGTGTCTGTCTTGGCATGGCAAGTGCCTTGGTGTCTGTCTTGGTGTGGCCATTGCCTTGGTGTCTGTCTTGGTGTGGGCCTTGCCTTGGTGTGTCTTGGTGTGGCCATTGCCTTGGTGTGTCTTGGTGTGGCCCTTGCCTTTGTGTCTGTCTTGGTGTGGCCACTGCCTTGGTGTCTGTCTTGGTGTGGCCACTGCCTTGGTGTCTGTCTTGGTGTGGCCATTGCCTTGGTGTCTGTCTTGGTGTGGCCATTGCCTTGGTGTCTGTCTTGGTGTGGCCATTGCCTTGGTGACTGTCTTGGTGTGGCCACTGCCTTGGTGTCTGTCTTGGTGTGGCCATTGCCTTGGTGTCTATCTTGGTGTGGCCATTGCCTCAATGTCTGTCTTGGTGTGGCCATTGCCTTGGTGTCTTAGTGTGGCCATTGCCTTGGTGTCTTGGTGTGGCCATTGCCTAGGTGTCTGTCTTGGCATGGCAAGTGCCTTGGTGTCTGTCTTGGTGTGGCCATTGCCTTGGTGTCTGTCTTGGTGTGGCCCTTGCCTTGGTGTGTCTTGGTGTGGCCATTGCCTTGGTGTCTGTCTTGGTGTGGCCATTGCCTTGGTGTGTCTTGGTGTGGCCATTGCCTTTGTGTCTGTCTTGGTGTGGCCACTGCCTTGGTGTCTGTCTTGGTGTGGCCACTGCCTTGGTGTCTGTCTTGGTGTGGCCATTGCCTTGGTGTCTGTCTTGGTGTGGCCATTGCCTTGGTGTCTGTCTTGGTGTGGCCATTGCCTTGGTGTCTGTCTTGATGTGGCCATTGCCTTGGTGTCTGTCTTGGTGTGGCCATTGCCTTGGTGTCTGTCTTGGTGCGGGCATTATCTTGGTGTCTGTCTTGGTGTGGCCATTGCCTCGGTGTCTGTCTTGGTGTGGCCATCACCTTGGTGACTGTCTTGGTGTGGCCATTGCCTTGGTGTCTTTCTTGGTGTGGCCATTGCCTTGGTGTCTGTCTTGGTGTGGCCATTGCCTTGGTGTCTGTCTTGGTGTGGCCATTGCCTTGGTGTTTTGGTGTGGCCATTGCCTTGGTGTCTGGATGTGGCCATTGCCTTGGTGTCTTGGTGTGGCCATTGCCTTGGTGTCTTGGTGTGGCCATTGCCTTGGTGTCTGTCTTGGTGTGGCCATCACCTTGGTGTCTGTCTTGGTGTGGCCATCACCTTGGTGTCTGTCTTGGTATGGCCAATGCCTTGGTGTCTTGGTGTGGCCATTGCCTTGGTGTCTGGATGTGGCCATTGCCTTGGTGTCTTGGTGTGGCCATTGCCTTGGTGTCTGTCTTGGTGTGGCCATTGCCTTGGTGACTGTCTTGGTGTGGCCACTGCCTTGGTGACTGTCTTGGTGTGGCCACTGCCTTGGTGTCTTTCTTGGTGTGGCCATTGCCTTGGTGTGTCTTGGTGTGGCCATTGCCTTGGTGTCTGTCTTGGTGTGGCCACTGCCTTGGTGTCTGTCTTGGTGTGGCCATTGCCTTGCTGACTGTCTTGGTGTGGCCATTGCCTCGGTGTCTGTCTTGGTGTGGCCATTGCCTTGTTGTGTCTTGGTGTGGCCATTGCCTTGGTGTTTGTCTTGGTGTGGCCATTGCCTTGGTGTCTGTCTTGGTGTGGCCATTGCCTTGGTGACTGTCTTGAGGTGGCCACTGTCTTGGTGACTGTCTTGGTGTGGCCACTGCCTCGGTGTTTGTCTTGGTGCGGGCATTGCCTTGGTGTCTGTCTTGGTGTGGCCATTGCCTTGGTGTCTGTCTTGGTGTGGCCACTGCCTCGGTGTCTGTCTTCTTGGTGTGGCCATTGCCTTGGTGACTGTCTTGGTGTGGCCACTGCCTCGGTGTCTGTCTTGGTGTGGCCATTGCCGTGGTGTCTGTCTTGGTGTGGTCATCACCTTGGTGTCTGTCTTGGTGTGGCCATTGCCTTGGTGTCTGTCTTGGTGTGGCCATTGCCTCAATGTCTGTCTTGGTGTGGCCATTGCCTTGGTGTCTGGATGTGACCATTGCCTTGGTGTCTGGATGTGGCCATTGCCTTGGATGTCTTGGTGTGGCCATTGCCTTGGTGTCTGGATGTGGCCATTGCCTTTGTGTCTGTCTTGGTGTGGCCACTGCCTCGGTGTCTGTCTTGGTGTGGCCATTGCCTTGGTGTTTTGGTGTGGCCATTGCCTTGGTGTCTGTCTTGGTGTGGCCACTGCCTAGGTGTCTTGTCTTGGTGTGGCCATTGCCTAGGTGACTGTCTTGGCATGGCAAGTGCCTTGCTGTCTTGTCTTGGTGTGGCCATTGCCTTTTTGTCTTGGTGTGGCTATTGCTTTAGTGTCTTTGTGTGGCCATTGCTCTGGTGTCTTGCCTTGGTGTGACCATTACTTTGTGAATTCATGCATGCACATTAATATATACATTAGGACATGTACATATTACATGCATTCACATGCATGAACATTTGTACATACACAAGTATATAACCATTAGCACACATGCACACACATGGAGGCACATAAGCATGCACTTAACAGACGGGCATATACAAGTACATACACACTTGCAGACAATAAATGCATACATTCACATTCTTGTACATACACACTGTGACTCTTATTTATACACACGGACAAATGTCACACACACACACATGCGTGTTCACGTACACATATGCACGTACACATACACACACGTTACACAAAAACACCACACACACACAGGCTTACAAATACGCACATACTCACACACATGCACTCACAACACTTGCTGCTCCACAAGACAGAATCCTCGAGGGTCGCAGGTCAGGGGTCTCAGGTCAGGCGGCAGAAGTAGACAAACATGGAAGGCTGGGTCCATTTTAAAACGCACTTTAATTTCTATGGCTTCAACAATTGTGATGCAAACGGTCACGGATACAACTGTGGTTCTTCTGCAAATGGATGACATCACAGACACAACACTAGACAAGAGGCAATCATCTACCCCTAATCACACTGTAAAACCAGGCTAGGGTCAGTGGGACCAGCCAGCCACAAATGAAGGGGAAAAAAACCTGCAATACCTTGCACAAACACATTGTCAGTGAAAGATTTGACCAAAGCACAGACCCCAAAAAGCGTTGTAAAGACTCCTCCTCCCACTATTCTACAAGTGTGCACATAGGCAATGTACCAAGCAGTGCCAGAAATTGAGAAAATATTGATTTGACTTAATTCATAACAATGAATCACATTGAAACACAATCTACTTATTCTTTTCACTTCATCAGATTTGGGAGAATAAATATTTAAATTTTTGTACTCTACACACTCATTTTTCTGCTCCCAAACTGTATACATTACTTATCAACAGAAGAGTTGATATTTGTATAACAAACCATCACGTTTACAGTACAAGCATTAAAAACACAACTGTAACACTTTCCATGAACTCACTGAGCACTAAGATTACTAAATCATGTAAATGCAAGATATTCTCTCCATTTTCTATTATTTCTCCATTTGATGGCACATGCTAGACATCTCCCTTCATCAACTGAAAACTGGAAGCTGTGGATGCAAAGCTTTCAGGGCCTGCTCCAGTAACTTAACCACAGGGAGGCCCCATGCAGCACTAGGTGCCACCTGAGGACATCTGGTGCAGATGTCCCTTAAGGTCAGACAACCTGGCTGGAGAACATTGCCCTGTGTGGGCTGCAGGTGTCACATCCACTTGCCATGTCTGTGTGACACAATGGCAGGAGTGGAGACTTCTTCAAACAGTTGTTGAAGAAATCAACCTGAAGGTGATGGGTCGTATTTGAAACATCTTTTCTTACACAATGCTTATGTTACCTACTCTTCAACTGGTGTGAATAAAACTTCAATTGTTGAAGTTAAATACTTAACCTTTTTTCCAATTAAAATTATTCATGAGCAAACAATTTTTCCTTAGCAAGCTATAGATACTCCCTGAACATTGCACAAAAGTAGCCATAGAGCTTTCAATGGTGTCTAGAGAGTATTTCCCCCTAAATCTGCACTGGAAGCCTCTATTCTTGCTTGGGTTCCTCAGAAAACAATCTTGAATGACATGATGGTTGTACATAAAAAGATATCACCTATCTCCCTCCTTTTCTCATGGGGGATGTTGAGGTAATCCTCCCAAACTGGCTAAAGTACTCTTGAAGTGGATGCAACTTGAGTTTTCTGTACACTAACATATTTCTAATTATCTTAAATTCACATATTCATGTATATGAATTGTCATGTTCCAAAACATTCAGGGAAATAACAGCTGCTTGGATAGTGTACACCATTCCATTTATATTTCCAGTTTGGAGGAAATATGTTTCTGATTAATCTGTTTCTTAATGTGAATTCTAAGAAGAAAACATTACAGTACAGCAGAAAGCAAGTAGCAAAGCCTTCTTGTGTAACAGTTGTTTGAAGGCCAAAGACCAGAACCGCTCTTGGGAAAAACAAAACAAAAGCATTCACTACAGAGGAACATCACTGGGGATAAGAAGTGATCATCCAGGAAGAACCTGGTTTGTATCTTACAACCCTGCATTGGCCCTGAGTGTCACTCCGTGCCCCATGCCTGACGTGTCTTGCCCACATCCATGTGCAAAATCAGCCATTTGCCACAAATGGGGACAAAGATAATGATTCTGCCCTAAAAATATAACTATGCGCTTTATACAATTCGTTGTTAGTAAGTCTTCCTGCAGCAACAAAACAAATTCTCCAAGAGGTACAGCACAATCAACATCGATGTAAGAGGTGCTGCAGGACCCAAGGATCAGTAACAATAGCTGCCACACATCAATGTCTCTCCAACAATAAGTATACTCCTTCTTTGCCAGCACTGCAATAAGTTGTGTGCACATGGGGTCTCTGTGAGTGTTAGCAGGTCCATTGATTATTGATTTGATCTTGTGGGAGGGAAAAGAAAAATCACCAAAATCACTGGAACAAGTTTGTGAGATGTATTGCATTTGAACTTGCGCAAACAATTTGATACAAAGACTTAACAAGGAGTATAGATCTCATCTCCTATTCTCAGCCTTTTCTACCATTGCTTGCACTGTTCAAAGCAAAAAGCTGGCACTCCTGTGGAGCACCATTCCACTCCCAGAGGATACCCTGGCCTAGCAGAGGGAACAAGCAACCCACCATTGCCAAAGATGCTGACAGCAGGCGATCCTGACATATACCCCCATCCCCCTTCTATGTCTTTTGTCTTGTCAGTCTGTGTGTGTGTGTGTGTGTGTGTGTGTCTGTCCCTCCCTCTCTCTCTCTCTCTCTCTCTCTCTCTCTCTCTCTCTCTCTCTCTCTCTCTATCTCTCTCTCTCTCTCTCTATCTCCCCTCCCTCCCCCCCTCCCCCCCCCCCCCCCCCCCTCCCCTCCCTCTCTCAGGTCAGTCAGGCGCCTCCAGGAGCATCAAGGCACACTTCAGGCAGTCCGGCTTCACTGGGATGGTTGAGAATGACAGTCAGTGGAATGCAGAGAAAGGCAAAAACTGTGCTCAGTGCACCAGTGACAGCACCCCAACTTCACACAGCCACACTGTACTCCATGTCTATCCAATTCAGCTAAGTTAGGCATCCAGTATTTTGGGTGTCATTCACAAAGTAACAACCTGACCAGATAAGACTTGTTTGGCTATACACCAGTAAGCGACATCAAGAAGGTTGTGTGAAACTTTTCTTCACATTTTGTGTATGTTATAATTTATCTTCCATGATTGTAAGGGTGACTTTATCACATAGCAAGTCTGAGAGTGGGGAAAAAACCCTACTGGCCTGTGAAAACACACCTACAGCAAAACCATTCACTGAAGAAGCAATGAAATTTGAGCAAGCAAAACAGGCAAAAGCCACCATTTCTTGGCAGAGATATAAGAATTGTAGACATATATTTCATAAACACTATTGACAACATAAGGAATAGCTTAGTACAAACACTCCATCTGTGCATACCCAAAACTCACAAAGCCAGACAACCTTTAATGGCATGGACATTCACAAACACCATACAACCTCTTACTCAGGGATGCCTAGTTCTGCACAAAGACTGGAACTGGCAGACATCCTCAATGTCTGTGGACAGCCATTCTCATGACTGCCTGCAAATGCCTTGGTTCCCCTGACAGCACACAAGAAACCTTGTTGTCACATTGAGGAACCCAATAAACCTTGCTTCGGTTTTAAGGTGCTTTATAAACAAGACATTCCAAGTGAAAATGCTGGGGATAAACACGAAGACAACATCCACAGAAAGTGTCTGCAGCAACTCCAAGCAACTCTCTCCCTGTCTATTCCTGCTGGCAACTCTGTTTTACCAAACATCAATTTGATATGCATGATGAATTACATGAAGGCAGCAAGTGTGGGGGAAAATTGATGAATGAACTATGCAGCAGCTAGCATGATAATGAATACTCCCCAGTGTCCAGCTAGAGACTGTTTTCTCAAGAGCTTTATGGCAGTCCAGAAGAAACACATGTGTCATGGTGCAGGGATCAGAATCAGAGGTAGAGAGAAGGAACATTTTTGTTCTGTCAGTCCTGGAAGAGGTAGTCATGATATCATGGACATCTCTCCGGAGTGAAGATGGCACCTCCCATGCCTGAGATGCAGAAAATCTAAGAGAAAGATCGAGAATGACACAACCCTATCAATTCCTGAGCCACACCCAATGTGATGTCATTATATACAGGATTCCTGAGATTCCCAGGCCCATCAGATACTGGATTGAATCTTGTGCCATCATTTAACATCCACCAATCACCTTACAGCAACTAAAAAGAGAGTAAGTGGAAAAACTGAGCTAAAATGGGACACCCCCCCCCCCCCCCCCCTATCCCATCTCCCCATTCATCAGACTGTTAAAGGTGAAAAGGGTACTTTTGGTATCCCACGTTAAAAATAAGACCTCTACCATCACAATCTCAGAAAGTTCTGAGAGAAGAAAATCACAGGGACATTTCACAGCTCTACCTGCACTTACTTCGTCGAGCAGTCATAGCATGGCACTGGGACTTAACCAACAATTAACACAAGGCCTTTTCAGAACCAACAATATCACTTAGAAAATGCACCATGATGCATTGATATCTACCATGCTGATATGTAGTGCCAGTCAGCACTTCCATCATGTATCTCTTCAATCTCTCTCACAACAGAATTAGTTCATTTAATTATAGCCAGACTGTCAGACAGTTCACATCTAAACTGATAGGCAGTTCACATCTAGACAGCCAGACTGTCAGACAGTTCACATCTAAACTGTCAAGCAGTTCACATCTAGACTGTCAGGCAGAGTTTAACATACAGACAGCCAGACTGTCAGACAATTCACATCTAGACAGCCAGACTGTCAGACAGTTCACATATGGACAGCCAGACTGTCAGACAATTCACATTTAGACAGCCAGACTGACTGTCAGACAGTTCACATCTAGACTGCATGACTGTCAGGCAGTTCACATCTAGACATTCAGGCTGTCAGACAGTTCACATACAGACAGCCAGACTGTCAGACAGTTCACATACAGAAAGCCAGACTGTCAGGCAGTTCACATCTAGACAGCATGACTGTCAGGCAGTTCACATCTAGACATTCAGGCTGTCAGACAGTTCACATACAGACAGCCAGACTGTCAGACAGTTCACATACAGACAGCCAGACTGTCAGACAGTTCACATACAGACAGCCAGACTGTCAGACAGTTCACATACAGACAGCCAGACTGTCAGACAGTTCACATACAGACAGCCAGACTGTCAGACAGTTCACATACAGACAGCCAGACTGTCAGACAGTTCACATCTAGACATTCAGACAGTTTCCATCTAGACAGCCAGACTGTTAGACAGTTCACATCTAGACAGCCAGACTGGCAGGCAGTTCCAATCTAGACATTCAGACTGTCAGGCAGTTCACATCTAGAAATTCAGACTGTCAGGCAGTTCCCATCTAGACATTCAGACTGTCAGGCAGTTCACATCTAGACAGCCAGACTGTCAGGCAGTTCACATCTAGACATTCAGACTGTCAGGCAGTTCACATCTAGACATTCAGACTGTCAGGCAGTTCACATCTAGACAGCCAGACTGTCAGGCAGTTCACATCTAGACATTCAGACTGTCAGGCAGTTCACATCTAAACAGCCAGACTGTCAGACAATTCACATATAGGCAGCCAGACTGTCAGGCAGTCCACATTTAGACAGCCAGACTGTCAGAGATAGTTTACATCTAGACATTCAGACTGTCAGGCAGTTCACATCTAAACAGCCAGACTGTCAGATGTCTCATAATCAGACACTCAGATCTTCAGATATCACACACCTAGGTACATCAGCACACCCTGTCCATCACATATACATCTACACACCCAACCTGTCAGACATCTCACATCTAGACACCCAGCCTGTCAGCTATATCACATCTAGACACCCATACCATCACAGATCATACATCTAGACACCTGGACTGTCAGGTATCATATATCTTGATGGCCAGACTGTCAGATATCATACATCTTGACAACCAGATTGCTACTACAGTGGAGCAGTCAGGTTCAATCAATACTTGGCACTTCTTGGAACTTCCAGCAAGTCTCTTCAGGATTTGACTTCGGAAGTTCCCAGTTTGCACTCTTAATTGGTGATATGTATAGAAATCTCTACAAGCAGAGACACACTTTCTTCACAAGATCTTTCAGCAAAATAGGGAATACCCTCAATGCAATCAAAAGTATCAGCTTGTTCATTAGTTTACTTGAATGTTCTTGCCAATACCAAAGACACAGGAAACAATGATCAATTCCTTTGTAGGACAGTCACCACTATATTTTACTTTGAATCCAAGAGAAAAGAGAAGGAAAGATTGGTTGGTGACAAATACACAAGCATTTCAATTCTCTTTCACAGCATCCTGGAAGTGCTGTGCTCCTCACTAGATTTTCTTGGACACCAAACACGGCCCCACATTCTCGTCAAAGACAGCACAACATGGTACATGTACCATTTCCCTGACTCATTTCCTCCTCTGTCCATTTGCCTGCCTGCCTCTGTGTGCATGCGTTTGTTTTTTGCTGTGTGTATGTGCATGTGTGTGTGTGTTTGTGTGTGTGTGTGTGTTTGTGTGTGTATGTGAGTGTGACTGTGTGACTGTACATGTCTGTCTGTGTGTCTGTCTGTCTCTCTGTCTGTCTGTCTGTCTGTCTGCCTGCCTGCCTGTCTGCCTGCCTGCACGTCTGCCTGCCAGTGTGCCCACACTGCAGTCTATGAAGCAGACCAAACAGAGGTGCCCTGGAGAGAAAGGTTCCAGACTATCATGGTCTGGCTAGACAGACCCCAGCCTTTGTGTTCCAGGCAGTGGGGCCACTACTGCTAGACAGACCCCAGCCTTTGTGTTCCAGGCAGCGGGGCCACTACTGCTAGGCAGAAGTGAACCCACCCATCAAGTCCTACCCACTTCATGCTTTGTAGGGACGCTGATCCCACTGGAGCTCAATGAACGTTTACACAACAAACACTCTTGCATCAAAACTCCTTTGCCCATGATTGTCTGACAGCTACTTTTTCCAAAGGAAAAACTCAATCAATCAGCGAGTTCAACCCCATGGCCCACCATTCACACAGTAGTCTTGCCCAGCTGCAGTTGTAGCAGGCCTCTCCTCTTCCCTTGCACATGGACACACCAAATCCTCACTGACCAACAGTGATAAATTGTCAGTCCACACTTCCAACAAGCATACAGACACCTCTTCAAGTTTTTCTATTAGCAAGTTACGTGAGCATTGTATCATTCTGACATGCTCCTTGCTTATCCAGTCAACTGTGCTGAGATCATCTCCAAATCTCTCTATAAAAATTTCTTGCAAATCATGCTATTGATTTTCTATGATATTCCCTGATAGCAAATAGTTGAACTTTCAAAGTGGCCTACATGCACTTCTGGAATGCCCAAAGGAACTGCTTGATTTGTCTTAAGGTTCTACACCTGAAGCCTGGTTGGTCATCATGGCCTCATGCAATGAGGACCCTCTCCACCAAGACTGACCAGCAGGTCTATGTCATTCAGCTCTATTTTCATGCCTTCACTACCAGTGGCACAGTCTCTCCCACCCTCTTCCACCAGAAACAGCTTTGAAGCCTCCCCCCCTGGACAGCCTCCAGTCTGAAGCTGAGCTGCCCTCTGTGTTGCTGCCCCCCATTCTGAAGCTGTGCACGCACCAGAGCTTCTTGGAACCAAGTTTGCTACACAGAGAGAACATCCCAGGTGGAAGGGAGAACCAGGCAGCACTGCTCACTTCTTGAGGTTGAAAACCTCCACCAGAAGAGGCTCCATGTGTGTTATATCCAGCTGGGAAGCCAGCTGAGCACTTGCCTCCCCCAGGTTTCTCACATCCAGCAGCTTCATAAGAAGCCGTGGGTATAGCCCCCGAGCATGGATGGGTGGGAAGATGCTTTCCAGGTACATCTTGAGCCACTCTGAATACTTCTCCTGACTCTTGCTCACCATCTCCTTGTTGGTCAGGTTGGGCCTGTCAGAAGAGAACAGTTCAATGATGAAGAGCAACAAGAGGATGAGACGATCACCGCGGGTGAGCTCCTTGATCGAGAGGAGGAAGCGGACATGGTTGGAGAACATGGCAGTGCCAAGTGTGTCTGCAATGATGCTGGGATCCAGGTTGGCCTTGCCCATGGAGTCCTTAAACTTCCACTTGCCCTCCTGGGAGTCAAAGCCCATGGCTGACCGCAGGACAAAGATCTCCATGATGCCTCCCTGCAAGGACACAAGAAGCAATTACAAACATTGCAATAATATTGTAAATGTAGGAGCTTAACGCTATGTAGGTGTTTTGCCATCTTCTTTTGACTCACAGATGGCTCAGAGCAGAATCGTCCTGTTCTAATGATCAATGTCTCACATCGAGAAAAGTTTTTGCAACTCTCACAGGAACTGGACCTACAACCTTCTGGTAATTGTCCAGGCACTCTAGCCACTGGTATACTCAGGTCCTTGACACATTCTGTCTAAATTGCCACTTTTAGATTGCCACTTTACAACATAATTATTTTTTACCTTACATGCCTGGATACTCTGGTTATCAAAAAGCAACAGTGAGTCTTCCTGGTTCTCAGTATGTCTAGAGTGTCATGTAAACATGTTTCTAGTACAGCACTGAATCAGCACAGGGGTCCACTTGGGAAAAGAATTCACATACTAAGCTTTCTTTGCTCTGCTGACTTACTTTTCAGTTAATAATTAGTCAAGACCATTACTTCATAGTGGGTTCATTCAAATTCCTCCGTTTTTCTCCTTCTACACTACCCATTTCCTCCTCCTCTTCCACATCCCCTCTTCCCCCCACCTTCCAAGGACTGACCTTCAACAGATGGATTTGATCTTCCTGTGGCAGCATCTTGAATTCGGGCAGACACTTGGCAAATTTGATCAGTCTTCTCACAAAGACATCTGTTAGATTGAATATGTCATTTGAAGAGGAGGGATTCTGATGCAGTTTCATGGCACTGAAGCCTGTGTAGGGGGCATCAAAGATCTGCAGGGAAAGAGACAAATGGACACTCATTAAACACAGCAAACACACTGCCAGACCCAGGAAGATAACTACAAGACATTATAAACAGACTGTCAGACATTGTGAACAAGTTGAAAGTCACAGTGTATACATTGCACTAAAGGTGAGCTTGATACACTATGGACATGCTGATAGATGCACTAAACACATGAAAATAAACACACTTAACACAGAGAGTCCTAACACACTGAGGAGTGCACTAAACAAACTCACTGACACACTAAATGTATGGACAGACACAATTAATACACTGATGGAAACAATGACAGACTCTATACCATTCTAGGACACTTATGCTCAGGTCATTTAGAAAGACCATCTCCAACCTGCCCCCGTCTTCTCTCCCTATGAGTATATCGGTGTGCATGAGAAATGCTTTCAACACTGTGACTGTTAGATTTGGGGGGGGGGGGGGGGGGGGGGGGGGCTGGGTTGAGGGGTTGGATTTGAGTGCTCATTGGTGTCATTCTCTGCAGATAAAAAGAAAAAGGAGTTTCATGTTTATGTTATGGTTCAGCTATTATTACATTTTCTATTTTGTTTGAAGCACTTTCCCCATGTTAAAGTTTTGACGGGAACATGCCTGAACTTTGCAATTTGAGATCGGCTTGAACCGGTTGAACACCGAATTGGCGATGATGCAATCGTGAGTTGATTGGTTGAGGTTGGTGGCACATGCACTGTGAGTAACTCTTCTGTCGGAAAGTGCTGAAAAATTTTGTTCAGTTGACTCGAAGAATATAGACGTGAGCAGACGTATTTCGAGCAGCTCCGTGTTGATGGAAAAAATACATTAAAAAAAGTCTTCCACTCTTCCCCCTCGCCCTATGAAAGAAGTGCCAGAGACCATTGTTTTCCGGATTTGAAGAATTCCCGCCTCACCAAGACTCTGAATCAAGGTTGTCACCTGGAAAGTTCATCGTGAATGCACTTGGAAATTTCGTGTTTGTTCGGGCAAGTGTGGTAGCCCGCCGTGTCTCTCTCGTCTCGAGTGAGAGCCTTGAGAAAGAGTGTGCTTGTGAATCCCCATTCCTGATTGGATATCGTTTTGGGCAGAAGTTTCTTAGATGGAGATCCGAGAACAGTTTTCTCCCATCTGCTTGAACTTGTGAGTAACTTAAGCCAATTTTGGTTTCGGGTCAGTGGAATAACCCTCTACCTTTTCAGTCACAGAGAGTAGACTGACAGAATTGCTTTATTTTTTATTCTTATTACAATGAGTGTGATTCTGCCATTATTGAGTTCTATTAAATTCAATCATCGTGAATGAAAATTGAGGTTGTGTTTTAAGTGTGGATTGAGAGAGAGAGAGAGAGAGTGAATTAATTATTGCCACCTTCAACTAGCAAAACCCCTAGACACAGGGGCCGACAGATTCACTGCTAGAAAAGTGTGAGTGTCAAGGGAGGTGACAGTTTCCTTTCCACTCACTACCGGAAGCTCAAACTGCACATAAAAGGTAATGGAATTCTATGTTTGACTTTTCACTCATCAGTTCAGTTCAGTCTCTTAACCCTGAGATGGGTTGTTGAGGCACCACTGATGACTTTCGGACAATCTTCCTCCATCGATCTCTATCCTCTGTGGCTCGCTGTGAGTCAGCAAAAGGTCAAGCCTGTCCACTCTTTGATGTTGTCTTCCCACCTCTTTCTCTGCCTGCCTCTCCTTCTCCCACCTGGTACGGTACCTTGCAGGATGGTCTTGGCCAGCCCACTGCCTCTTGACACGTGACCGTACCACTTCAGCTTTCTGCTTTTCACGATTGAGAGCAGGTCTTTGTACTGCCCAATTGCTTTCCTGATCCTGTTGCTGACTTCCTCATTCGTGACATGGTCTTTATATGAGATGTTCAGAATCTTGCGGTAGCATCTCATTTTCAGGGCTTGCATCCGTCTCTGTAGTTCAGATGTGAGTGTCCAGGACTCGCATGCATACAAGAATACGGAGATGGTCAGTGTGCGCATGAGCCTGATCTTCGCCGCGAGAGTCACTCATCACAGGAGGCAAAAACTGCACTCTTTCATCCCATAGTCATCGGGTCCCTACTCTACAGCACCATCTCTGCTCATGGTCTGCACACTATCTTGTGTGTGGTAAGAAATGGTGTGGGTATGAATGAAGTGTATGAATTTTATTTAGAGGAAGATGCATTTGGAGATAGCAAAGGGTAGGGTCAGTGAGGTGAAAGTTTGGAAGGGCTCAGAAAAGGTGAGAATTTGGAAGGAGGGAGGTGTGAGGATAAGGGTGGGGATAGGGGTGGGGAAGGGGCTGGGGAAGGGGGTGGGGATGGGGGTGGGGAAGGGGATGGGGGTGGGGAAGGGGGTGGGGTGGAGAAGGGGATGGGGGTGAGGTTGGGGGTATGGAAGGGGGTGGGGAAAGGGGTGGGGATGGGGGTGGGGATTAGGGTGGGGATGGGAGTGGGGAAGGGGGTGGGGATGGGGGTGTGGATGGGGGTGGGGAAAGGGGTGGGGATTAGGGTGGGGATGGGGGTGGGGATGGCGATGGGGGTGGGGTGAAAGAAGGAACATCCACGGAGGAAGTTTATGGTGACACCACATAAAATCCACACACACACACACACACACACACACACACACACACACACACACACACACACACTGACAAACACACTTAACACACTGATAGATACACTAAAAACACTTAACACAGACACACTCAACATACTGACAGATGCACTTAATTTACTTATAACACATTAAATACACTTACAAACACACTTAACACACAGACATACCAAACACACTGACAGACACACACACATAGCAGAAGACACACTTAACACACTGACAGACACACTACATGTACCAGCAGACACATTTAACACATTGACTGACACACTTAACTCACTAACAGACACACTTAACACACTGACAGACACTTAACACACTGACAGACACATTTAACACATTGATGGACACACTTAACACACTGACAGACACTTAACACACCGACAGACACATTTAACTCATTGACTGACACACTCAACACATTGACAGACACACTTAATACACTGACAGACACTCTTAACACACTGACAGACACATTTAACACATTGACAGACACTTAACACACAGACAGACACACTTAACTCACTGACAGACACACTTAACACACTGACAGACACTTAACACACCGACAGACACATTTAACACATTGACAGACACACTTAATACACTGACAGACACACTTAACACACTGACAGACACACTTAACACACTGACAGACACACTTAACACACTGACAGACACTTAACACACTGACAGACACATTTAACACATTGACAGACACACTTATTACACTGACAGACACACTTAACACACTGACAGACACACTTAACACACTGACAGACACACTTAACACACTGACAGACACTTAACACACAGACAGACACACTTAACACACTGACAGACACTCAACACACTGACAGACACCTTAACTCACTGACAGACACACTTAACTCACTGACAAACACACTTAACACACTGACAGACAACCTTAACACACTGACAGACACACAACACACTGACAAGCACACTTAACACACTGACAGACACACTTAATACACTGACAAATACACTCAACACACTGACAGACACACTTAACATACTCAGGGTTCGTACAGGTTTTTAGATACAAAATTCCATGACTTTTCCATGACTTTCCATGACCTTCAATAACATTTTCCATGACTTAACGTACTGTGATACATGACAGTTTTAAAGAGAAAAGTGTATGGCGCACGACCAAACTCACGCACAATACACCCGTGGTAAAAAAAGTTATAATTCTTTTTATTATATTTTACAGCAGATTGATTCAAAAACTGACAAATGCAAGTTAACAAACAAATCATGACTGGACATTACTTTCATCTTTTTCAAATCTTTCTTAATTGTAAAAATCCAGTAATTTCAAATGGAAAGTTCGCAATCTAGTGAGCATGTTTTTTTTGGTAACACTTCAGTTCTTAGTGTGAAGGAGCATGACAGTGTGTTCACATTCACACAGTCAGTATCAGGGATGAAGAGTGGGTAACCAAAATAAGCCTGAACTTTTTTTCGGGTATGCAATATTGAAGCGGCGAAGTACAGGACTAGGAGGCAGGACTATCACTTACTTGCAACCCCCCCCCCCCCCAAAAAAAAAAAAAAAAAAAAAAAAAAGGTAGCAAGCAAGCAAGCACAGACTGTCATTTCAATTTACAGCAAATTTTCATACAAGTACTCCTTAAAATGATGATACTTTTGTCCCAAATTGTCTGGTGCTTCAACGATGAACGCATGCTGAATGTGGTAATCGAGCACGCGTCTACACAACGCCATTGCGGTCCGATGTACACACAAACAGGTGAAAAATTTCCGTCCATTTTCTCCTTTCAAGCGCACAATCCGGGCGCTAGATAAAAAGTAGATTCATCGTACATTAACATCGAATATAGATTTGGAAAGGGGAAATCTTGTAGAATCCGAGGGTGTCTGTACGAAATTGATCAGAAAAGCGGGGGTGAGCAAATTTTAACAAAATGTCTGATGACGTTCGAACTTTCATCCATAACTCGTCTTTCGATTTTCACCGAAAGTTCAAACATACACCGAACGAAAGAGCAATCTTTCCTCTAATGATTTGTAAAGTTTCAACTCGATCTAATGAGAAACTTCCACGGACGAGTGTTTAGAAGAGACCAACCCGAGTCGCGAAATGCGAACTCCGTCGCAGGGTGTTTTCATGTAATCGGCTTGTATTTATTTTCTCAGCGGAAATAAGACGGATTAACACAAAACTACACACACATGTTCTTGAAACCTTCATAAACAACTTACACTCTTGTTTTTATTCACAATATTTTATGGATTGTCCACAATTAGCCATGAAAGTGAAGTGGTATTGCCGAGTGCATTTTGGCTAGTACTGTAGACGTAAGTAGCGCAAAGATTTGATACAAATTACCACGGAATCCTACCACTAGTTAAAAAAAAATAGACAACTCAGAAAGATCTTTCGTGTTACATTGGTATTTTGTGTTATCAACATGCGCGAATCCTGGAAAAAGTGGATTTTATCAAACCGACGGCCACTTCCGGTCTGATGAAATTTCTTCGAACATCGCGTGCGGCGTCTATTTAGCACTCGCTGAAAGTCCCGACTTCTACAATACTTTTCCCAATATGTGCAAAATATTGCAATAAATATCTTCCTAAATGATTGTTCTAGCATAAACTGAAACAAAAACCCCCAAAAACTTAATAAATTAACCGATTTCAGCTGATTTGTCCGTCAAAATCGCAGACGCGCCGTCAAGCTCTTCGCTCGCCATTGTGTGATTCGACTGGCGAAAATCACGGAAAATCGCTTCGGGAATGGCGGTCCAAACCGTCGCGAGCGGCGCAACACATGGGTCTTGAAATCGACACTTTCCAGGCATGATGATAATCTGATTCTCAAAGAAACACTGCACCACAAACAAAACAAGCTCTTTTCACTCTGTCCTCGTTTGAACCAACTGACCCAACCAGCGTGGATATGAAACCAGGTCACCTAACCAAAGACCCAATCAGGAAGCAGAAGGCACACGAGCCTTCAAAATTAACCAATGGGATGCAAGGACACGTTTTCCTGTCGTGCGCAGCTTGTAAAAATAGATTGAGAGTATCGCGCGAAGCACAGTGTCGGTCTAGAAAATGTCTTTTTTTTTCCCCTTAAATTCCATGACTTTCCATGACTTAAATTGAAATTCCATGACTTTCCAGGCCTGGAAAATGAAAAATCAAATTCCATGACTTTCCAGGTTTTCCATGACCTGTACGAACCCTGCATACTGACAGACACACTTAACACACTGACAGACACAATACCAGAAGACACATTTAACACATTGACAGCCACACTGACAGACACACTTAACACACTGACAGAGACACTTAACAAACTGACAGTCACACTTAACACACTGAACATACTGACATACACGTTTAACACACTGACATACACATTCAACACACTGACAGACACACTGAACACTCTGACAGACACACTTAACACTGACAGACACATTTAACATGCTGACAGACAATGACAGACACACTTAACACACTGCAGGTCTTTTCCTTCAGTTCGAGATTGCGCCGGGGGGGGGGGGGGGGGGGGGGGGGGGGGGGGGGGGAGGGGGGTGTTGCAGAGGCATGCCACGTGACCTCGCCCGCGCGGCCGGCCACGGCGGGTTATTGGGTGGAGGAATGTGCCACGGTACTGACAAGTTTTCCGTTCGAATTCGTGTCACATTAGCGCACACTAGGTGGACCCTAATCTCTGCTGTTTCTGCGCATCCATATCCAGACAGATGCCCTCTCTGCGGCTTCTGCCATGGCTCTTGCTGCCTGTGTGCACTGCCGGCTTGAGAGGCCGAGTTGTCTGCAGGCGCTGTGGACTGTGTGGCCTACGAAACCCCTAGCTCCCACCTCGACCGCGAGGATGGTGGTCCAAATGCCCTGGCTTCTCAGCTGGTTGGCAAGGGGTTCGTATTTTGCTTGCTTGACTTGGTGCCACTCTTCCATCTTGTCTTCCATGGGCACTGTCAGTTCTATGAGGACCATTCTCTTGGTCTTTGCAGAGTGGAGCACAATGTCTGGTCGCTGCCCTGTCTCTCTGATCTCTGCGGGGTACCGGCTTTGCCCTTTTAGATCAGTTGCTATTGTCCAGTCTTGTGCAGCTGTAAGGACGCCGGATGTTGCCGTTTTCCTGCGAACTGCGTTTCCCGACTCTCCGGCCCTCACAAACTTCTTTTGCTGTGGGAGCCCTTTTTCCTCAGCATTAGCGTGCCCTATCGCCTCCTCCGCTGCTTGGGCCAGGTGGTGGAGAACCATGTTGTGGCGCCAGGTGTACCGTCCAAGACCCAGGGCCACGCCACACGCTGACAGGACATGGTTTATATAAAGGGTTACTTTTTCTTTTTGAGGGAAGATGGATTGAGAAGAGATTGCTGAAAGAATGAAATACTAAGAGCTATAAATGTTAAGCCCACCCTTACCGAGGTGTACATGGCCTCCATGTCCATGAGCTGCTGGCGGGTGGTAGGATCCATGGGGATGGGTGAACTCATATCCTCCAGGTCCACCTCCGACTTGATAGAGGCTGAGGTGGTGGGCAAGCCACTGTCAGGGGATAGCGAGAGGGTGGAACTTAGGCTGGGGCTCTGCGCCTCGTCGGACGTGTAGGTAGTGGACACATCCCCAGGTAACCCAGAGCTGACCGACAGCTCTGAGAAGTTGCTCTCCATCACCGACTTTTCCCGCAGCCGCCGTCTCCGCTTGGCCAGCTGGTCATCATCTGAGAAAATTGAAGGTGTGACAGAATATCAGCTAAAGGACTCAAGTATTCAGAGAAGATGAAGGCAAACAGTCGATGTGTTCTATTCAAATATGAATTCAGAATGCAGAGGCTTCATCTCAGAGCCTCATGACAAAAATCCGGCTTTAACTACCCCACACTTCCAAAACTGTAACGTGAGATTCTCCTGCTTTCAGAGTCATAAGGTGGCAAGCCATCAGGTGCATCATGGTAGATGACACAGGTGACCTGTAAAGAGAATTCGGTTTTTCTCTCCCTGACCTAACTGTGATGCTGCCTCTGCTGCTTTGGTCATCAGCTCTACTTCCTAAGGTCTGAATCTCCACTTCAGTACATATACTTACCCGACAGCTGACTGGTCTTATTTCTAATTGTTACAAGCGACACACTCTCAGTCACTCGGTAAAATGTCTGTAACTGAACAACAAACTTTGGGATTCATGTTGTTGACAACGTTGTTTATTTTTCACTCTTCACAAGGTGGATCAGTCCTCGTGGCTCAGCCTGACGTCTTGTCGAGGTCTGTCATGGCCTGCATGTGCCTCTCAACCTGTCTCTAGGCGTCTTGTCGTGGCCTGCATGTGCCTCTCAACCTGTCTCTAGGCGTCTTGTCGAGGTCTGTCCTGGCCTGCATGTGCCTCTCAACCTGTCTCTAGGCGTCTTGTCGAGGTCTGTCCTGGCCTGCATGTGCCTCTCAACCTATCTCTAAGCTTTCTGTCGTGGCCTGCATGTGCTTCTCAACCTGTCTCTAGGCGTCTTGTCATGGCCTGCACGTGCCTCTCAACCTGTCTCTAGGCGTCTTGTCATGGCCTGCATGCGCCTCTCAACCTGTCTCTAGGCGTCTTGTCATGGCCTGCATGCGCCTCTCAACCTGTCTCTAGGCGTCTTGTTGTGGCCTGCACGTGCCTCTCAACCTGTCTCTAGGCGTCTTGTCGTGGCCTGCATGTGCCTCTCAACCTGTCTCTAGGCGTCTTGTCCTGGCCTGCATGTGCCTCTCAACCTGTCTCTAGGCGTCTTGTCGTGGCCTGCATGTGCCTCTCAACCTGTCTCTAGGCGTCTTGTCATGGCCTGCATGCGCCTCTCAACCTGTCTCTAGGTGTCTTGTCAAGGTTTGTCCTGGCCTACATGTGCCTCTCAACCTGTCTCTAGGCGTCTTGTCATGGCCTGCATGTGCCTCTCAACCTGTCTCTAGGTGTCTTGTCAAGGTTTGTCCTGGCCTGCATGTGCCTCTCAACCTGTCTCTAGGCGTCTTGTCATGGCCTGCATGCGCCTCTCAACCTGTCTCTAGGTGTCTTGTCGAGGTTTGTCCTGGCCTGCATGTGCCTCTCAACCTGTCTCTAGGCGTCTTGTCGAGGTCTGTCCTGGCCTGCATGTGCCTCTCAACCTGTCTCTAGGCATCTTGTCGAGGTCTGTCCTGGCCTGCATGTGCCTCTCAACCTGTCTCTAGGCGTCTTGTCGAGGTCTGTCCTGGCCTGCATGTGCCTCTCAACCTGTCTCTAGGCGTCTTGTCGTGGCCTGCATGTGCCACTCAACCTGTTTCTAGGCGTCTTGTCGAGGTTTGTCCTGGCCTGCATGTGCCTCTCAACCTGTCTCTGGACACTGTTGCCTCTTGTTCGTGCTTGTACATGTCTGTCCATGTTGGACTCTCAGGTTTTTCTGCCCAGAGTTAATCAGGATATTGTCTTCCTGCCTATTCCATACCACATGGTGGTAGGTTAAAAAAAAGAATACAATAACAGACAATGCTACATCAGTGGTGGGTATAGTTACGGTGTCCCTAGTTATTCGCCTCTTACGAATCGCGTAGGGAGACGTGGTGGGTCAATTCTTACCCAGAACCCACAGGGGGAGCTGTTTCTGTTGCACAGTGTGCGACAGCCTTTAGTGAGCATGGAGAAGCATGTGTCAGGGATCTTTATCTCCTGCAGTCTTCTCCCGCTTGAGGTCTACATGTAGTTCGTGGTTTGTGAGTACAGGCGTCTTCACACAAAGTTAATTCGTCCATCTCGGATGGTTTTTTATTCGGCCCAAGTCGAGCGTTTTCTTGTGAGGTAGTGAGGTTAAATGAACGTGCTTCTGCCTGGGATCTCTTTCCGGGTGCGATACTGCTGTGGACAAAGTGAGGATAGAGAAAATCACGTCTAACTCTAACCATCCGCCTTGTCCCGCATTTGGTGGAGGCAGTCCTTAACGTGGCTCCTTCATTCAGTCTCTAACACGTTTCAGGCCTTTCCAACACTCTAGCATCACACCTCGTCGTTGTGAGACTGATTCCAAAGTTTGGGAATGAAAACTGAAATTCTGTCCATGGAGCATCGAGTTGGAAACCCGGTTCAGTGGGATTAAAGCCTCCTCTCACGTGGACACATCTCTGGCAAGTACACTGTTTCCATAAGAAATATCGAGCTCGCAGTCGCAAAAAATGTTTTGGGTGTCCTCAAACGTGAACAAGAAGGGCAAAGTCCACACGACTCACATGCTTGACCTTGACCTTTACATGACCTTGACCTTCAGGTGACCTTCAAGATCAATGTCAAACAACTAAACCTAGCAATGACACCATACACTAAGAACTGCTTTACACATTTTTCCTACCAAAATACATGTGGCCTTGACCCAAGGTCAAGGTCATCCAAGGTCATGCAACACAAAGCTGTTAATTCAAGACACAATGGTGCTTATTGGCACTTTCTACCATGAGATATGGTCACTTTTAGTGGTTCACTACCCCATTTTGGTCACATTTCATAAGGGTCAAAGTGACCTTGACCTTGATGATATGTGACCAAATGTGTCTCATGATGAAAGTATAACATGTGCCCCACATAATTATTAAGTTTGAAACAGTTATCTTCCATAGTTCAGGGTCAAGGTCACTTCAAAATATGTATACAATCCAACTTTGAAGAGCTCCTGTGACCTTGACCTTGAAGCAAGGTCAACCAAACTGGTATTAAAAGATAGGGCTTACTTTGCCCTATATACCATATATAGGTGAGGTATCCAATCTCAAAAACTTCAGAGAAAATTGAGAAAATGTGAAAAATGGCTGTTTTTAGACAACATTTATGGCCCCTGCGACCTTGACCTTGAAGCAAGGTCAAGTCACTATGTATGTTTTTTGACGCCTTGTCATCATACACCATCATGCCAAATTGGGTTTTGATAGACTTAATAGTCTCCGAGAAAAATCCAACGTTAAAGTTTTTCACGGACGCACGGACGGACGAAACGGGTGAGTACATAGACTCACTTTTGCTTCGCATGTGAGTCAAAAATTCGTGGTAACTATGCAGTTTCTATTGAAATTGTCGCGCTCACATTTCTAAAGAACAGTGTTTTGTCCAGTGCCGCCCAAAATAACCTTTTTTTCAAGGTTTTCAGAAATTTCTTCAAACAGCCAATCAGACGGGTTCCTGATTTTGACGTATCAGTAGAGTTGTGTCCACCCACATGCCCTAATGGCGGTCTACCCTCGCTCCATTCGAAACTTCAGAGACTTCTGCTGCTTCATATGTCTCTTGTAGAATGTCCTGACGCCTAAATATGAATTTCACGTTCAGGTCTACATCACTGTATCTTTCATGTGTGTGCAGTTTACTGAGAAAACCCTTGTGTACAGTTCTATATCACTGTATCTTTCATGTGTGTGCAGTTTACTGAGAAAACCCTTGTGTACAGTTCTATATCACTGTATCTTTCATGTGTGTGCAGTTTACTGAGAAAACCCTGTTGTACAGTTCTATATCACTGTATCTTTCATGTGTGTGCAGTTTACTGAGAAAACCCTGTTGTACAGTTCTATATCACTGTATGTTTCATGTGTGTGCAGTTTACTGAGAAAACCCTGTTGTACCGTTCTATATCACTGAATCTTTCATGTGTGTGCAGTTTACTGAGAAAACCCTGTTGTACCGTTCTATATCACTGAATCTTTCATGTGTGTGCAGTTTACTGAGAAAACCCTGTTGTACAGTTCTATATCACTGTATGTTCCATGTGTGTGCAGTTTACTGAGAAAACCCTGTTGTACCGTTCTATATCACTGAATCTTTCATGTGTGTGCAGTTTACTGAGAAAACCCTGTTGTACAGTTCTATATCACGGTATCTTTCCGATGTGTG
>JAWQFJ010001934.1:10000-65000 GCA_034096865.1 Theodoxus fluviatilis | reverse complement strand
GGGGCCTTGGATGTGGATGGAGCTATGCAGAAATGGGCAGGTCTTGCAGCTAGTGAGGTTGCAGGGGTGAGTGCCAGGCGGGTGTTGGGCGGGGCCTGATAGGGAGGACCGGACGAGTATATCTCTGAGGTTAATACCTCGTTTATAGGCAATCATGGGTTTCTCAGTGAATATAGAGGTTGTTTCATCAGAAGATTTTAGAAGATGCCAGTTGGAGAGGAGAGTTGATCGAATCCGATCAGTGATGGGATGATACTGAAGTGTGAGGGTGGGTCTGAAGGAGTTTTTGGCTTGGGTATGGGGTTTCAGGCATTCACCTCTGGATAAATTCTGCACCCGGTGGAGAGCGTTCTGTAGGACAGGAAGGGGATAGTGTCTATGCAGGAAAAAGTCAACCATTTCTTTGGATTTTGTGTTGAAGTCTTCATCACTGGAGCAGAGGCGTCGAAGGCGGAGAAGATGCTGTTCTTGGTATGGGGCTGTGGGAAGAGTTATAATGTAGGTAGCTATGGGAGTCTGTAGCCTTGTAAAAGACAGAGGTATTGATGATATTGTGGTTCAAGGAGACAAGTATGTCTAAGAATGTGATGGAGACATCAGAAATTTTGTAAGTGAAATGAATGTTGGGATGGAATCGTTGTATGGCATGGATGAAATCGGTCAGCTGCTCTTTGTGAAGGGATGTGACACCAAAAATATCATCTATTTATCTTTTGTAGAACTCAGGGGTGGGATTCAGATACTGTTTATAGAAAAGGTGTTCAAAGTAGCCCATGAAGAGACAGGCATAACTAGGGCCCATCTTGGTTCCCATGGCAACGCCACTGATTTGGTAACAGTTGACAAAGTGCAGTAAAATATAAATCGATTCCAGAAACCCACACTGCATTCTAAACGATGACCTTTCCAGCAGTTCATACAGCGCCCTAATGTTCATTATTACATCCCCGCGGTAAAACTGCCCTTTTTCATCCAGATGGTAGAGGTTGGGGGTTGGAGAAAGAGGGGGGGGGAGGGAGGGAGGGAGCGAGTGAGAGAGAGAGAGAGAGAAAGAGAGAGAGAGAGAGAGAGAACGACAGAGAGAGTGAGAGTGAGAGAGTGCGTGAGAGAGCGGAGAGAGAGTGAGCGGAGAGAGAGTGAGCAAGAGTGAGAGAGTGAGCAAGAGTGAGAGAGTGAGAGAGCGTGAGAGAGTGAGAGTGAGAAAGAGTGGGTGAGAGAGAGAGAGAGACAGAGAGAGAGAGAGAGAGAGAGAGTGAGAGTGTGTGAGAGAGTGAGTGAGTGAGCGAGAGAGAGTGAGCAAGAGTGAGAGGGTGAGCGAGAGAGAGAGAGAGAGAGAGAGAGAGAGAGAGAGAGAGAGAGAGAGAGAGAGAGAGAGAGAGAGAGAGAGAGAAATGACTTTTCGTCGCATTTTAAAACGGGTGATATAGTATTTAAAGAGGAAAAACCCGTTTAAAACAGAAATATGACTTTTCGTCCGTTTTAAACGGTGTTTTCCTCTTTAAATACTATATCACGCGTTTTTAAAATGCTGTTATCAGTCTTTCAGTGACAATCGATTTTGAGAACAATGGAAACAAAGAGGGGAACGGTAGGAGACAAAGCCAGTGCAAAGGGCTAGGACCACCAGGGCACAAGTAATCATGGACTGCACTACCAAAACACTACTAAATAATGAATCCACATGATACCACTGAGGATTGGATAATTGTGACCCTACTATAGACTGGACTACCACGGAACTAAGGATTAGCAATCCTCCTCTCTTCTGCTATCCGAGGCCATGTAGTCATCCTGCCATGACAGGAGAGATGAACTTGGGCCAGTGACTACAAAGCGGCCACGTTGACGTCTGGGCTTTGAGATGGTTTCTCAGACAGTCTATAAAGCTTTGTTTTGTTTGTTTGTTCGTTTTGGGGGGTAAGGAGAGGGGGCTCCCCCAGAAGCTTGCTTAACCTTGCAGACTTTCCATACAACAGCTGCAGTCAGTTGTCTGGCATATAAGCCATATGCCCCGTCCACCTCGCTTGAGCCGTTAGCATGAGGATATGAATGCTTGGGATGCCAGCCAGTTTCAGGCCTTCTGAATCAGGGATCCTGTCGTGATTCTTAATTAGCAGAATTATGCAAGAACGGGGCACCAGAACCTTACATAAACCTGGACTTCCAAGATAATAATAATGACTGGGCCATCACAATACTACTATTAACACGACATTTGGAACAACAAAGAGAACAAGTACAAGAGATTGGACAATCACAACACTACATAAAATTAGACCGACAAAACACTATGAGAGTCTGGATTAACATGCCATTAAAAAGGGATGCATCTCAGCGACAATACAAAGGACGGTACTATTCATGACTCGACTACCACAACCCTACTAAGAAAATATTTCCACAGAATACAAAGACACTACCGAAAATGGGCTACAATTTCAGTGCACAGAACTGGACCACCAGAACAATGCTTAGAATTGAACTTCTAGACCACCAGAGCTGTGAAGGTCTGACCTCTCCAGGGGAGGGGGGGGGGGAGGTTACCTTTATCTTCCGGGCATTTCTCCTGAAGAAGGCCTTGCATGACTCGCAAGTGATGGCATCGAAGTTGTAGCCCAGAGCCTTGTCTCCACACACCATGCACGCTAGGGTCGATCCATCTTTGGGCTTGGGTCTTCGTTTCTGCTCCTTTTTTTTCATCTCCATCTCTTTCATCTGCAATATAATGTCATTCTATATCAAAGACTACATTTGTACTATACTGGTTACCATCTACTCGTAAACAAAATACTACTTTCAAATTGAAGTGGACAAATATTTGAACATCAGCCAATAATACAATGCCTGTGTAACATAACACAAGTTTCTCTATATAAAAATATGAAAGGAAAGGTCCAGACACCCCTTTTATTACATCTAACAGAGTCAATACTTTTAAATTCTTCTTTAAAAAGCATAAAATACAACACATACAGAAAATAAATAAATAAAAACGCTTGCTTGTGAGAACAGAAAAGAACACCTGCTTGTGGGAACAGTGCTTACAATTTGTACATCCAACAGTTACAATTGTAATAGCTCACTCCATCTGCCTTGGAAGAGCTCTGGGTTATATTTCCACTTTTCTGTCTCCAAAATTGACCACAAGTGTCGGGAGGAAAATAAGTAGGAGGGGAGCCCTGAACTTGTATGTGATAAATGTGTCTTTTAACAAGAAGTATGATGCAGTTCACTGCAAAGATCTCTGAAGTCACAGTGAATAGTCTGTTGCAGTTTGGCAGAACCATCTGTCTGTTGCACTTTCATTGAGGTATGTCTCTATATATATCCAATGGGTGTCACTTTACTCACATTCAGCAAAGAGATATTCAAGAGTCTCCGCATGAGCATGGCAAAATGAGCAGGTGTCATTCGTGCATAATGTTCATTCTAAACAGAAAGCTTTCGTTGGCAGGATAGCATGAAGAATTCTTCCTTGGTATTCGCAAAGTTTGACCTCAGAAATTACCTTAAATTGAAGGAGGAACTACTTCCTCCAAATTAGGTTGGCCACATTTAGGTTTCTTTCCCAGGTACATATAGATGGTGGCCTGAATTTTTTCCATGTAAGATATTTGTAGTAAATAGTTTATAACCCACTATTTTGAGGAAATTTTAGGAGGATCATAGGCATTTGTCTGTCCCTGTACCCTTTACTATGCGATTCCTTTCTCGATGAGTGACTCCTCGTCGTTTTCCACATTGACGTCTGAGTTTGCCCCAGATTCCTATACGTAACCACACTCAACATCCTCTGTTGCGGCCTTTCTCACACAAACATGATGAAGGAGAGAATACTCTGCATTTGACTCTCTAATGTTGGCATGCAGATATCCCAGTTGGCGTTGTTGCAGCATACGAAGCATCGAAGTTCACCTAGCCATGACACTTTCATAGGGACTGAATGTCTATGTACACCACAACTGACTAGTCAGTGATGCAGTCGTTTGCAAAAGCTGCGGCACCAAAAGAGGTATCACTTTCCTTTTCTTTTTTTCTGGTCAAGGTGGGTACGTTTTTGCTTCCATGATCTCTATAAGGCCTTCGACTTATCCGGACACGACATTTCTCGCTGTGCCGGGTGCCAAGCTGCACCCATCCGTGTTCCTTATGCTCAGCCGATTCTTCAGTCACGTGACGCGACCCACCGTTCATCCACATTTCTGAGCACACCGGAGACGGTGCTGCCCGAGGCGGAGGGTGTTCGATGGCTCGACACTTTGTATTGTCGGCAGAACATGCCGGTTCCTTCGCACCTGTTGCCTCTCCTCTCCGCCGTCTAGATGGGGATGTGTTCGGGCTGTTCCGATGGGCGCGGTCAGCGGAAGCTACCCTTTGAATCTCTTGCGTACACTTATGTCATGGTGTCTCCTCGTCTTTCATCTTGTTCAGCTCAGCTGGCCTTCAATCCCACTGCGTCGCTGGTTTCGAGGTCTCCTGTGGTGTATATCCCTCCGGCTGCGGGACCAGACTTGCAAGGTTGGAGCGATCATCTCTCTGCTAGCCGCGCTTGTCTTTTTCTGCAGATGTGCCGTGACTTTCCGCCGTTCGTCCTCACGACAGTCGAAGTAGTGGGACAGAGAGGTAGTCTCGTCGACTTTGACAATGTTCCGCTCTCGAGTCGCGCAAAGATCGCTCCTCGAAACCAGGCGTTGGTCCTTCCAGCTTTCTCTCGAACAGGAGCTTGTAGTTGCAGTCAAGTCCTCGGAAACCCCCGATCGCTTTCTACGATGACCATCCTACAGTACTACGTTGCCATCGGATAATCGGTGAATCTGCCAACGATCGCCCAAGTGCCGAGGTCGCTTGGTCATCCTAAACGGGGAGCGATGTCAATCATACCAGAGAAAAATTTCCTCAGACCAAGCTCTCTCACACAAAACCGGACATTTCCCGTGCAGGCTTCTGTCGACTCGTTCCTTTCATCCCGAATGTCATAGAATCGTGGGTTTCCATTTTCTGCCCCACTGATCCAGTTGGTTCAGTTGCACTCGTGTGATGTCTTGGCATGAAGGATTTGTGCTCGGATTCGTACTTAAGTTTATTTCCTTCTTTCATTAACTTCCCTATCTGCTGTTTCATCTTTTCATTGGCAACTTGGAGATTGAAGATGGCGCTTTCAATTTTCTGACCTCTCTCGTCAATTCTCTGTAATTTCTCCTAAATGTTTTCAATTTGTTCTCTCAACTCGTTGGAGGTAAAGGCTTCGTCACCAAATTTCCCTTTCGTGGCTGTTGTCAGATTCCGACATACATGTATCTGCTGAATTTTGGCGACTATTCTATTTGCTACACCTTGTGCGTTTGCGCTTAATGCGCCTGTTGCTTAAATAAAGTGCAAGTAATATCAGGTCACTGTGTGGCGTCATTAAATTCGCACAGAGCACTGCCACTGCGTAACAGAAACAGCATAAAAACTGCTTTAGACAACTCACAACCGCTTGAAGAAACAGCTGGTACCGGTTATCGGGTGGAAAAACAGAGGTGACAATTCAATGGCAAATCAACGCGAGCTCATCGTGGCCTATCATTGCTCAGCGAACGCACAACTCATTTTCACAACCAATACTTGTCCACTCATAACCTTTTGGAAAACGTATTGAATACTTTCGTCGATTACTATTAAAAGCCCACCAACAGTGGAAGTAGTCCCATGGCTTGATTTTTCAACAGGAAAATGCACGTAAACGACCCATCTGCGGAGGGTCTACATTTCTCGACACATAAAATCCAAAGTGGCAGGGCGAGGCAGACATGTCTCCGTTCAAGGCAATGGGCTGGCTGCCTGACTCCTCCCAAGACAGCAGCCTGACAACGTTTATTCCTGCCGCCCGCCAGCTCCAAAAACAGCGAATCCTCAGCCCATCACGCGCCCCTGCCCATTCTTCCAGTCCTGCGCATTAATCTCCCAGCTCCTCAAAGCATGAGACACCAGTACGCAGCAGTGCCGTGTTCTGAACATGGTCGTGAGGGATGTGTCCAGCGATTCGGTAGGACAAAGGTCTGTCTCTGTCCTTCCAGCAGCTACTCCAGCGTGAGAGCAATCGCATGGCGTGCAGGAGAAAAGTGACTCCGACTGTCGGCGTTTGTCAACAGATAGGTAGCCTCGCAAACTGTCTCGTAGTGACGTCCACAGTTTGGCAACAGCAAGAGTGGCCCACCCACATCGAGGCTTGCACTCGTTTGATCCTAGACTAACGTCACCGCTGATTAGCGAGTTCTGCCAATGACGTCAATAACGGTCATCGAGTAGGTTGCCTAGGAAACCACACCGTGTTCTGTGATCTGGAAGGGAGGTCAAGCGGACATTTCGCTATGCGTCTACTTGTCCATCCGTCCTGCTGCAAATCCGTCAGGATGAACTTTATCTATCTTTGTGCCTGTGTGTCTGTTTATCAGTCTGTGCCTATCAGTATGTCAGTCTGTGTGTCTATAAGTATGTGTATCTGTGTGTTGTTCGTCTCTCTTTGTGTGTGTGTGTGTGTGTGTGTGTGTGTGTGTGTGTGTGTGTGTGTGTGTGTGTGTGTGTGTGTGTGTGTGTGTGAATCTGTTCCTTTGTTTGCTTGTGCCTTTCTATCTGTCTGCGTGTATATATCTGTGTGTCTGTCTGCATGTCTGTCGTGCGTGTATTTGTGTGTGTGCACGCGCATAGATACATTAAGCGAAAAGAGATATGTATTTGTGTATATTCATAAGATCTGTTGAATGCAAACAAACGAAAAACAACAACAACAACAACAACAGAAGAAGAACTTTCTCACTGGACGCTGCACATACGCTCTCTCCAGATTCGCAAAGTAAGGCAAGTCTTTTTCGTCAGTGCTGGCGGAGTGCCCGCATCCTACATTGGTATGTTTGGTAGTAGATGCTATTGATAGGCAGGGGATATTTGTTTGAACACACACTAACAGATTAGAGACGTGAGACGGAGAGAACCATGCAAGTGGAGGACAGAATGAATCAATAGAAGCGGAAATAGAACGGATGAACGAGAGAAATGAGAAGAGGAAAAACAACTTTTCATCGGCTTGTGTGCTATAAACATGTCAATTTCCCCGATAAAAAAAGAACTGCTGCAACAGTAGCGTAAATGTTTCTTCAAGTATTTATTGTAAAGGAAAGCTGCAATAATGAGATAATTCATCGGTTTCAGATATGTCAGGGGAGGTACTCAGAATATACTATTGCTTTCGTGACGTACCTGTTGCCAAATAATCGATAAAGTGAAAAATCTAGCGTCAAATTGAGTAAAATATTGCTTTAAAAAAAGTAGAATGGCCCGATGTCTGAAGCGTGCGTGAGTGCGTGACTATTCAATGGAGTTTTCTGGCTGAGACATGGTTCCACCTACAGCCGCTTGTGTTTGTCAACAAGGGCATTGACACTGACCAATAAAGACAACGCGAAGGCATGATGCAAGTCACGACTGATCTGCAGGAGTGGGAAGCATGAAACACAAGACTCTAGATAACCCAGGGACAGTCGGTTTCTAAACAATGTTAACATAGGGTCAAAAGCTAAAAGAAACACAAGGTGGACTGTTAATCATATGTTGAGCACCAGTATGGGCGAACCAGAGCGAGAAATAACAGAAAATGTAATCACCACCAGGATGACACAAACTGTATCACCATCTCGGTCTGAAGAGAGTTAATGTTAAAAAAAAATCAGAAGACAGTTAAGCAGGCAAAAGAGCCACTCCATCTCTGTCGCTGAAGACTAATCGAAACTGTCTGTGCAGACACATGAGAATGAAGAATCCATAGAACAATTGGAGGGGGACAAGCCATGTGAAAGCCTCCACCAAGCCCGTGAAACGAATTCTGTCGTGCCTCCTCACTGTAGTGTGCCAACGGGGTCAAAAGACATTTGGAAAGGCAGACTTAGAACAGGGAGACAACAAATGCCGGAATAGACTGTGGCACCTCTCGGGCCTCCCACTTGTCAACCTGACGGGCAAGCCGACGACCCGTCATTGCTGCATCCGATTCTTCAGGCCAGCAACAGGAATAATTTGTAAATGATTTTACGTAATCTTCTGATCAAAGATCAGCTAGGTCGGGTTTGAACATCATATGCTGGAATGACATACAAAGGGAGGGTGGCCGGGGTCGGACTGACAACAGTACCAAAAATACGTCGTGACAAAAGCTTCCGACTAAAATTGTATTCTTTCTTGAACAAATAAATTTTGGCCCTGAAAAGGGCCGTTTGTTTCTTCGTCTCGAGCGCTGGCCGTCAGGCGTGAACCCCTGGGGTCGTGCCTGGCGGGACTGGCTGCTGCAGCAGGTCTGTGGCCAGCGGCTGCGGGGAATGACATAGGTATTTGTTTCAAACTTCATGAACCTGAATATTTAGAATTAATTATATATGTTGATGTCAGCGGTCTTATAGAAACATTTACACCTCCAAACTATGACCTAAACTTTCTTGTGGACAATTTTGTACTACTTAATTCTCCAGCTTTCAAACTCTTCTATCATGATCGCAGAGCTGACGGAGTTCTTATGGTGGTGATGAGGCAATACGCCAATGATATATCAACAGTAAACTGTGCTCACGATAGCACAATAGTAAGATTTTCTCAATATACAAAGATTGATCTGATTATCGTATTCATATACATTCTTCCAATAGACTTCCTATGCAACATTTTACTGCTGGAAGAGGAACTGCTTCGACGACGGGAAGAATATCCTATGGTACAAAATTTGATCTGTGGTGATATCACATCAGAACTGGCAGCTGGAATATGCACAGCAGCCAAATGGATGAAGATGATGAAGTTGCTGATGATGGAAATGCGTGGGGTTCCGAAATTTGTCTATGTCTGATGCACTAGTTAATCTCATGATCCTCAAGATAACAAATTTAGCAAAACATTAATTAACTACATACAAGATATATCATGTGTACATTTTGAACGGCACGAATATCTCCACACGGATTGAACGTCTTTGATTATGGTTTTGTGTGTGCGAACAATGCCAGTTTTTGCTGTAGTTTCAATATGAGTTGCAATCATATCTGGTCATACGTCACTCAATATAGGTATATGAAAGGGTCTTCGTCGCTATTGCAGGACTAACAGAAAAAGGATAACCAAACTCATCGGGGACAGCAGAAAAGCTCAGGAAGTAATTTTTTGTGTGGAAATAATTTAATTTCAAACCAATATCAGTCAAGCATCGCAGGTGGTTTACAAAGATGTTGATCTGGTTGCAGACTGTTTTGTTTATTTACTTGTTCCAATGCTGACTGCATACAGCGAGCAGTTCAGACAGGCCCACCAAGAAGGAAAGGTCCTGGAGTGGTTTGAATGCTGCTGTGCCGGAAAAGATGCAATATCCTCGTACGAGCTCGATTGTAGCCCGCCATGCAAAAGCAAAGGTGAAACACCACGCACCAGAACACAAGGTGAAACCACACACCAGAACACAAGGTGATGCATAACGCACCAGAACACACAACGAAACACCACGTCCCGGAACATAAGATGATGCACCACGCACCAGAGCACATGGTGAAACACCACACACATAACACAAGGTGAAACACCACGCACCAGAACACAAGGTGATGCATCACGCACCAGAACACACGGCGAAACACCACGCACCAGAACATAAGGTGAAGCACAACACATCAGAACTCATGGTGAAACACCATGCACCAGAACACAAGGTGAAACACCATGCACCAGAACACAAGGTGATGCATCACGCACCAGAACACAAGGCGAAACACCACGCACCAGAACACAAGGTGATGCATCACGCACCAGAACACAAGGCGAAACACCACGCACCAGAACACAAGGTGATGCATCACGCACCAGAACACAAGGCGAAACACCACGCACCAGAACACAAGGTGATGCATCACGCACCAGAACACAAGGCGAAACACCACGCACCAGAACACAAGGTGATGCATCACGCACCAGAACACAAGGCGAAACACCACGCACCAGAACACAAGGTGATGCATCACGCACCAGAACACACGGCGAAACACCACGCACCAGAACACAAGGTGATGCATCACGCACCAGAACACACGGCGAAACACCACGCACCAGAACACAAGGTGATGCATCACGCACCAGAACACACGGCGAAACACCACGCACCAGAACACAAGGTGATGCATCACGCACCAGAACACACGGCGAAACACCACGCACCAGAACACAAGGTGATGCATCACGCACCAGAACACAAGGCGAAACACCACGCACCAGAACACAAGGTGATGCATCACGCACCAGAACACACGGCGAAACACCACGCACCAGAACACAAGGCGAAACACCACGCACCAGAACACAAGGCGAAACACCACGCACCAGAACACAAGGTGATGCATCACGCACCAGAACACAAGGCGAAACACTATCAGTTTATGAAACATTACTCGACAGCCAACAAGCAGGAGGTGCATCATACAAAGTAACATTGTATCAAATACCATCCCACCGCGCATCGGTCCTTTTTGACTAACTCAATGTCATTTAACTATATGATTAATATATGATATGTTCACCATCACTCAATTATTTCCACATTAAACTCGTCGAAGTGTGTTCAGCAATACTTCACTTCAGTCCCTAAACTTCTGTGCGGACGCTCAGTACCTCAAGCTCGGTACCTGAATCAGGAACACAACAAGCAACACGTAGTCGCTTTGGTAGAGAGATGGAATCCTTTGCAATGACATGCTTTCCACACAAGAGAAGCCAGCCCACTACTTGCACTAGTGCTCCTCTAAGTCTCGTCGCTTAGCTGAGGCTCATTACATTAGCTTCTACTGGAGCAAGCCCTGAGAGCCCATCTACCAAGGGTTTTAGCTGAGGGGGAGGCAGGGAGCAGGCATCGGGTGACTCTGGCCGTATGTTACTCATGTGCTACCAAAAAAAGAAGACAACATGAGCTCTTAAAAGACGGCTTTCTTGACAAAGACTGATAGAGACTAAAGAAAGAAGAAAAAAATACCAACTGTTGGACCTCGAGTCCGGGTGAAACAATTTGCGTGCATCCACTTCCCTGCCCCCCACCCCCGGCTTTTTTCCTATCATGTAATCTCATTGGCACTTGTATGAAACGGATGGATGGATGGATGGATGGATGGATGGATGGATGGATGGATGGATGGATGGATGGATGGATGGATGGATGTTACGGCCCATCAGGCTGTGTAGGCTATGTATGTAGGCAATGTAAGGCCATGGAGCACTAAAACCACTAGAACTGATTTGAGAACGCAAATCAAGTCACGATGTCCCTAGTAATTCGCCTCTTACGAATCGAGTAGGGAGACGCGGTGGGTCTATTCTGACCCCCAGCACACAGGGGGATAGACGAGACGTCTTTCACGCGTCCTTGACCCTGCTTGTGTCTCAAGTCATCCTTACACAGGCAGACGCCATGCTATGCAACACCAGACAAGTTCTATAGAAACAGATGGCTGTCCCAGCGATTCTTGGCATCTTTCTTGTTCCTCTGCCAAGCATGAGCCTCCTGACGTGATAAGATGTCACAAAGGCAAAACTTGCCAAGTGTACACGTATCAGTCATCTCCAGGCGTAGATGCGTGAAGGAAGGTGCGTGAAGGAAGGAGCGTGAAGGAAGGTGCGTGAAGGAAGGTGCGTGAAGGAAGGAGCGTGAAGGAAGGTGCGTGAAGGAAGGTGCGTAAACAAGTTGTAGATCTCCACCATAAACTTGCTGCGTGATATTTCTGACAGCCTTGGAAGGGAAAAAGCAGGCCTCGATTCCAAAAAATGCAAATATCGACACTACCAACAAACGAAAGAGCTGCAGGCAGAAGCATGAAGTGTCTGGTGAAGTAAGCACAGAACAGGATAAATAAGTCATTTTGGTAGATCGAAGGCATTCCTGATCAGACGGAGATCATCAGACGAGGTCAACCTGGCAGTCTTTCAGATGTAGAATCCACCCAACCACATCCGACTAAAATGAACTGATGTGAATGGTAGTAAAACCGTTCTAAGGTGCATGCCCCTGCTGTGGAGGCTGAAGTAAACTGCACCTCCAAATTTTCTCCATGCCTTCATTTGCTGGGGAAAAGCTCAACAGTAGCAAGCCAGTTGTAGCCTGTGAATGGCGTCCTAGCAAAGTACATGGCATCCCCTAGAACTCCACCATGAAGACAGGAACAACCCCTTGACTTGGAAACAGCTTACGAGCGCTGACCAGGCTGAAGGAAAATAGCTAACCTTCGAAAATCATCTAGAGCAGACCAGGGTACTGAAAGGATTGTCTCTAGCTCTCTGAACATCTCTTCTGCAGCGGAGAGCGTCTCTCCGGCACGGACGCTCAAGACTTCGTGACAGGGGTGCGCAGGATTTGGAGCAAATCCAGCCTTGTGCTGATTCTCGGTAACCCGGTCTTGCCGTTGGCTCATATCTCACACAGGGCAGTTTGGAGGTTTCCATTAAAGTGGTCAAACCGTCCTACACTCCCTTCACTTCATCGGCATATCTCTTACAGTATTCCATCACCAGCCCTTCGACTCGCCATGATGACCAGAACAATAATGACATCGGTCGAAGCCTGACACTGCTGCCTGCTCCAAAGACTCATCCATTGAACGCACAAAAACTGTGTCGGGGGTCTTTTAGCATGGAAGCAAAACCATTTCTATTATACACAACTTAGACATCAACCGGTCCTCGTCTTACACTCTCAGTAGGGATGGAAACAAAGCCTGATGGTGATGGATACCGCTAAAAATCCACATGACTGAAGATGTGAATTGTCAATATGTTTCTTCTGAGTTGTCTGCCGACATAATCAACATTACCACCAATATACAACCAGCGCCTATCTCCACATCGCAATCATAGTTGCAAATTAACCGCTTTTTCAACTGCAAAGCTCTGTTTATAGATCTTACAGGGCTCACCCTTTCCTCTTCCTCTCGTCCCGGCCCAAACACCCCCACCCCCACCACCCCCCACCCCCATCCCCCAACCCCACACACACACCGGAATCGTGTGTGCTCCGAGGGAAAAAGTTACGGGCAGCATAACGACAGTATTTACTATAAGAATACTATTTTTGGGATTTGGAACTTTCCTCTGTGTGTGTGTGTGTGTGTGTGTGTGTGTGTGTGTGTGTGTGTGTGTATGTGTGTGTGTGTGTGTCTGTGTGTGTGCGTGCGCGCGTGCGTGTGTGTTTTGTTTTATGCGAGACGAGCAGAAAGATTGATAAAGCAGAAGCCGTGTTGTTTCGGAGCAAAAGAATTAACAGAACCATACGAGGTCATTGACTGATAGAAATCCATCAAAGCAAACCAGAAACATGACCAAAAATAATTTAGACGAGAAATCTGGAGAGACTTTTTGAATTCACGATTGCATCTTAGACATGTCCTTGGAGCACTCCATCCCGACTAGCTGAGCAGCGAATCGCGCCATGAGTTTGTGGGCTCAAGATGATCAATGGTGAGGGAGGTTTCATCGACCTGTGGAGTGGATTTAGCACAGGCAGAGTGCTTCAATTATCTACGCATTGACTTACATGTCATCAATTCTCTCACAGCTGAGCTCAGGCTGTAACCTCGGCCTTGCCAACTCCTTCCAGGAGTAAAGGATACTGACCTTAGCTGAACGCCAGGAGAGTCAATTTATCTCTCAAGCAACATTCTCTGCAGTGCTTCCTAAGCAGCGTACTGCCCTTCCCCATACCTTCACAGTATCAGCAGGAAATCTCTCTACGCTGTGCGGTCGATCAGCAATGCGACACTGCCTTCTAGACAGCTTTGTCCAGGGCTTTGGGTCTACATGTAGCTTTCCGCGGTCTAGCGAAGAGACTAAATTCCCTGACGTCTACACTGTCGATAGCCAGTGGGTTTTTTGGCAAGTGGAATTCTATCTCGACCCGAGCTGAAAACAAACTCACCTGTTCTGTACGGAATAACGCAGGCAGGCACGCACGCAGGCAGGCTGACAGGCAAGCGCAGGCAGAGCGCTGCATGGGAGGGCAGGACAGTCTCTGGGAGGGGCAACAGCCTCACTATGGGAAGCGGCAAAGTCAGGAAGGGGAAGAGGGCTATTTTGGAGGGAAGGAAGGGGTGGCAGAGGGGGGATGGACGAGGGATGGCGGGTGTGGTTTGGGCAAGGAGGAGACATAGGGATTCAACAAAAATAGATCCCCATTTCCCTGCTTCCTTTCGAACTGCGTAGGGAGAGCCGATCGATGTCAAATCGATGGGAGACTGATGGGTGAAGCATCTCGCATTCTTGCATCTAATAAGCTCCTGTAGGCAGGTACTCCCCAATCCACGTACACCGGAGAAGGAGGACCAGAAGCGAGACAGCAGGAGCTGTAGAAGCAAGACTGAAGAGAGGCAGAAGAAAAAGAGGCAGAAGACGCGTTTACTGAGCTTCATGTTGGAAAACCCACGCTTCCCAATCAATTGACCAAACGAACAGCACGTATAGAGGAACAGGACGGGGCAGCCTACGACGTCACTGCAAGTTCAACCACTCACTCAAGCAAGCCACTAGATCTTCTCAGCGCGTTGAGGCACAGGAAGAACCAAGACTCTTTGCCAACAGACAAGCACGGTACGAGAGGAAAAGTCTAGTTAATGAAGTTCACACCATATTCCTCCAGCTCCGCTCCTTTGCCCGTCCCTTACATCTGTTCTTCTCAGATCGAATATCTCGAGACATGCGCCTTCTCAGATGGCAACTCCATGTGAGTGAGTTCCGAGGTTACTGTTAGTCTACCAACGAGTAGTGAATGACAAGAAGTACCAGTATCACACATCGATTGTCGAACAAATACAGTTATCATTTAATCATCAAATCTCACTCTGGTCTGATTTTCACTATTTTGATGAGTTGAAACCATATATACAAGGTCATGGTGATACACAAGCTCATATCATACTGCTGTCTGAGACTGTGTATGAAGTATAACGCTAATCACGTCAACGCTTCTGCTATCTCTATACTGGAAACGTCTGGTGCAAAGTCAGGCCGACATACAAGCATTGCCATTTGCAGTATCCCCGACAACCAGGATCAAACCATCATTCCGACGACATCGCAGCTCCACTGCAAAGCAGACGACCTTCCGAGCAATACCCACCGGTTATTGTCTCTTAGCAAGTGGGTAGGGCTATGCTGTGTCAACAGCTGCACGCGCTGTAACCAGCATCGAGAGGGCCGAGGGCAGAAGATGGCGTCCTTGTATGTGCTCAGGCTCCAAGTCAATGCACCGAGCGGCAGCAAACACGCCAGATCAATGCCTTCTTCGACACCCAGCACGTAGCAGGCCCGCATGGATAAAGAGAAGAAGAAAGAACTCCACCGTATCAATACTTGACAAGGAAGGTTAAGGTGAAGGTGTGGTCTTCGACCAATCAAGACGGAGCGGGCCATCTCTGCAGCCAAATGCGTCGAAGAGATCAACTGTGACTAGCATAAGGTTGGTGAGCAACTGTAGCCAGAGCAAGACACGAAAGGATTATGGCGAAAGTTCAGAACGGTGGACACCCCTAGTCAGAGCGAGATGCTCCAACAGTAATGCAGTCAGACCATGCGACTGTAACACAATGCCAGCAATAATTTGATGGAGTTTTCTAAAGTAACTTGGATTGGAAGGCAAAGAAGAACACAGAGATAGGTAATTCCAGGTGGACCTATACAACACTGGTGAGAACTGAGGGAGGATTCAACTCTGCAGAATCAGAAAACTACAAACGTGAGCAATGAAGAAGTCGGCAATTGGATGACATCTGGAAAGGGAGACAAACTAACTTGTCCCTAGATTTGCTGGAAATGACTCTTCTCTGTGCAGGGTAGACGAAGGCTTGGATACGAAGTTCTCCTTCCAAGTTCAGGCAAGCAGACCCACTGCTCAAACAGCCACCTCGCCTTCTCCTGTAGTGCCATGACACGAGTGGCCACCCCATCCCACTCAAGTCCCATGGCTTCAACGGCATGCCCTTCACACACAGGGCTTGGCGGTCTGTCCATGTTGACCACCAAGACGTCAGTGGCGGCGAAGATGCGACCACAACCCAAACTCTGATGTGCAACGCTTGTGGCAACGAGCGTAACTATGGCTGTGTCCAGACCCCTCCTTTCCCTCCTCTCTCATACATACATACATACATACACACACATATGAGCACACACCCTTTTTCAAATAGTACACCTCCCTCAGAAGTCTCACGGCTTCAGCATCCACCTCAATCCCCCTGATGATACCAAGGCTCCACCCTCACCCTACCCAGACGACCCAATTTCCCCAGCAGTCACAAAGTACTAGCCCCACCTCTCTCTTGCCACAGTCTGACGTCCCTGCCGAGGCCAAGGCACGCAAAAACGCCCACGTTCCCTTCCCAGCCCCACCCTCATCTGGCCCCCACCTCCCCTACCATACCCGCGGGCCCTAGCTCCGAGTCTCTGCTGTCGCCTTCCGGGCACTACTCATCATCCATCCACCCCATTCCTTCCCTCCTCTCCTTCTTTTCCTTCCTATTCCAGCGAGTCCGGCCAAAATAAAGCAAGTCAATGAGGTAAAATCGATACGAAGCCATTCGAAATTATTTTATCCATTTGCACCCCCTCTCATGGCACTACTCCAACCCCCCGCCCCCTCATTTCCCGCCTCTTCTAGCGGCGTTCTTCCTCATCCCCCGTCTCCAGCTCGCACCCTTCCGGTGCCTCGAGCTGTCCCCTTACCTTGGAAGATTTCGCACAACCCTTCCCACCACCACCACCATGTCCCCCTTATCGATCGCAGCTCCCCAGGCCCCAGACTCCAAGAGGTTCACAAGCACTGTAAGCTGCCTGAGCGGGGCACGGGAGCGGGGGCACCTCGTCCGGATGCACAGAGCAGCGCGATCCAAGTGACGAGCAGCTGCCCTGCTCCTGCGTATGCATGTGCGTGCTAACATGTGAGAGAGGGAGTGTGTGTGTGTGTGTGTGTGTGTGTGTGTGCGTGCGTGCGTGCGAGTGTGTGCGCGAGTGTGTGTACGTGTGTGTGTGTGTATGTGTGAGTGTGTGTGTACGTGTGTGTCTGTGTGTGTGAGTGTGTGTGTTTGTGTGTGTGTGTGCGTGTGTGTGTGTGTGTGTGTGTGTGTGTGTGTGTGAGTGTGTGTGTGTGTGTGAGTGTGTATGAGTAAGTGTGTGTGCGAGTGTGTATGTGTGTATTAGTGTGTGTGTGTGTGTGTGTGTGTGTGTGTCTGTGTATGTGTGAGTGTGTGTGTGTATGTGTGAGTGTGTGTGTGTGTGTGTGTGTGTGTGTGTGTGTGTGTGTGTGTGTGTGTGTGTGTGTGTGTGTGTGTGTGTGAGTGAGTGAGTGAGTGAGTGAGTGAGTGAGTGAGTGTGTGTGTGTGTGTGTGTGTGTGTGTGTGTGTTTGTGTGAGTGTGTGTGTGTGCACGGCTGTAAAAATGAGCCTTTCGGGGCGGCTGGAGTGGTGGTGGGGGGTGGGGGGGGGGGGGGGGGACAAGATGTAGGTCAATCGCTGCCCAGCAGCTTTTTCTCTGTTACCTAGTGATGAGAGCATCGGAATGAATAAATTTCTACAACTTTGGCTCATCCGTACTCATCACCCATAGTTTTTATCGCCTGACTGTTTGGAGGGTCCATAGTTTGTCTTTTATTGCTCCAGAAGAAGACAACATAACTACAGTTAGATTTCATGTCTTGGAGTGTAATGATGCAGTGTGAGTGCACCCCTGCAGGCCATTAATGAACAATGGAGCGGGAGGAGCACACAGAGACAATCCATTTTGAGAGACTCAATTCACTGTGTAGAGTGTGTGGAGAAAGATCAAAGAGACATGACAGCATTCGTGTGAATATGTGCAAGAACTATACTACAGATTTTCAAAATATTCATGGAATTACTGTGAAAGAGAAAACCAATGGAATTCTGTATTCATCCACATTTTGTTACAAGTGCTATCAGCGTCTCCTGGCATTGAAGAAATCAGCAACTCCATCAAAAAAGACTATTCTGTAGGCAAAAAAAGCAATAGAAAATGCTGCAGAAGGAGCAACTGACACTGACCTCTCCACTGTTGCAGTCATCGCCAAAGAGAAAAAACCCACTATACTAATGAGTGACATCCTCTTGCAGATAGCATAAAGATCGAGCTTCAGTTTATCATTAGACTTTCCCGTCCTTTGCTTCTGCAGGATACTTGTAATAGTTAAACCTACTCAGAGTACAAATATGTTGTTTTGAAACCCTGTTTCCTGTTGAAATATCAACGTCATTGATAAGAAGAGTACTCGACGTACTCTCCTGAATGTTGCAAATGCAACTGTTCTCGCTGAAGAAACAAACAAAAAGGACAAAAACTCGATGTTGATATGTGTAATGCCAAGGATTTTAAACTTGTCTGAGTACAAAAGGACCGACAACAACTTTGATTTTGATGAAAAATCTACAGTCTATTTCCTAAGTTTCCCTGTGTTGCTGCTCCCCTCCAGTGTTCATACCGGACAGTAGTCTGGAAAATGACATTCTCATGGTCTTCAAGGAAGTCTAATTGATAGCAAGGTAAGTGACACCACTGCATGACTCATTGATAATTTCATTGCACAAAGTAGCTTTACTCTAAAAATTCATGTTTTCTGCATAGGTTGTCAAAGTTAATGAATTTCGGTATATGTAGCAGGGCAGTCTCTCTCTCTCTCTCTCTCTCTCTCTCTCTCTCTCTCTCTCTCTCTCTCTCTCTCTCTCTCTCTCTCTCTCTCTCGTACCCTCATTCCTCCCTTATCTGTTAACCACTGTCTTGCTGTATGGACCTGACCCTAACTTATGTCTTTCAGCATCGTTTGCTTTCTCGCAGCTGTCATGGCTCCACTCTACCGCTGGGCCAAGAATGTTCTTTTCCCCCGACACTTTTGACACCATCTGCCCACTCTAATGGACGGAGGGAGACAGACTACCAGAACCCGATATAGAGACGATAATACAGACGACAGTCTAGGGATGTAGAGAGGCGATGCTTGCGATGGGAGAGAGGCGACGACGATCCCGTCTTAGGAACACCATATGTGTGATGTGACATGAAAAAGGCGAGTCAGATTTGACGATGTTAAGCCAAGCACCCCATGGAGAACCGTGGAGTGTAATTTCTTTTGTCTCGTGCTGCACTGCAAGTCCATAAAAATGAAGCGGCAAAGGTCAAAGAGCGGTGATGTAAGAAGCTGCAATAGTGATGTCCGCGAAATAATATGGTGGTGATTTGTTCTGTCAACATATTCTGTAGTAATAACACTAGCTGTAATAACTTCAGTGGGGTGATGCTAACAGCAAACAACTCTTCCTCCACCTGTAGTCAATTTTTTCAATAGCAAACTCATGTTCCTCACATGGAGCCACGCTTCAACACTGAAAATATTCGATAATTCGTTCTCCGCTGACTCATGTGTGCTTTAATTTGTCACCTCGCTGCAATCTCCGCAGGACAATTGAAGTAGATTACGATTTTTTTTTCTTTTTAGTGTGCACGATGTGTGGTTGACGATGAGAAACCCTGCATTAAGTTCGAATTGAAAAAAAATCGTTTCGACCTCTTACCCATTGAAACCAGTTTTCGAAACCGACCGAAGTCTCTTTGTTACAACATTGGTCAGTGCGGAACAGCATTCTATCGCAAAGGGACGTAACTCTAAATTCTGACCTCGCTTCGCGTAAAGGAAAATCGCTCGAGTGCGCGGTCTTAGTCCATATATATAGGGTCTTTGGTTACATCCAGCCAAGGCAGGCAGGAAATTCCCAGCCGGGCCTCCCAACTAAAGAGGTCGCTCTGGCACGGCCGTGACGTGTGCGTGTGTGTGTGTGTGTGAGTGTGTGTGTGTATGTGTGAGTGTGTGTGGGTATGCGCGCGCGGGTGTGTGTATGTGTGTGTGCATGTGTCAGTGTGTGTCAGTGTGTATGTATGCGTGCGCGCGCGGTGTGCCTGAGAGTGAATGCATGCGCGCTTGCTTTCATGCTTGCGTCTGTTGCATACCTATGCGTAAGGGCGCGTTTGTTTGGCCCCTAATCTCGAGATAATCGCAGGCTAGGCGTTGCCTACGTTCCTCGCTCATACGGACGCACTCGCTGTGAAATCGGGAGGCCGAGGGAGGTCCGGAGCTTCCTCGATGCAGTGACCCGAATGAGCCAAAATGGCGGAGACAGTGCGAGTTGGGCTGGTGTTCGGAGAGAACCGTGCCTGTAATGTGCTTCTCAGGGTTCGAGAATGGAAAAATGTACGTTCACGGAAGTATTTACTGTTCGAGTGTTCATTTGTATTTATAGAGGAGTAGGTGTATTGGGTATTTCTGGACATACACTGTCGAATTTCTTTTTAACGCTTGCAGTATACGTACGCTCTATGATTTATGTCCCTTCACCGTATACTTACGTTCTAAGAATTATATCCCTTGAATTGATCGAAATGAATCGAGGCCGAACATTTTCAACAAAATTGTCTACAGTTGAACACGGGTTACTTTTTTTTTCGTTGAAAAAGTTCCCGTGCCATTCGATATGACACCATAGTGTGTTCTATGAAGTGAAAAACTGATGTGATATCTGTATCGTCAGTTATTTCGTCTATCGGCAACTTCTTCACCGACTCTGGCGCCGGGACGCAGCCATGTTCTTCCGCCTTGCTAGATGATTGGCCGTTTTTCTGGCTGTAGGAGCATCTCACTCGCCCTCGACTAGCCATTCAGGGAGAATATCGAGATTTTGGGCCAAACAAACGCGTCCTAAAAGTACGCACTCGTCTGCACATGTACACATACACTCACGCGCGAGTCCGACCTGTACAGGGAGAAAAGCGAAATAGCAAAAATTACACTACTGTCTACTTCTCATACAAGTGAGACAAAATGGTGTTAGCGCCCAGGTGAATAATTCATCCCTTCCCATTTAACTTCAAAAGCCAAAACCAGAATAGATACTTTAAATATAAAACGTTGCTGCGTTCCCGAAGCGTGCAAAATAAAAGGGAGAAATTGAAATATCTATACATGTATTTAACAGTTCAAGATTAAATATTAATAACTACAGATCAGGCCCCATCTTTCTCAAACTCAGTAAAATATTACACTGTTATGTGTGCGACTCGCTACCTAGTGGCTTATAAACACAAGCATTTTTCTGGAAAGAAAAAAGTCTGGCTTTAGATCCAAGCACTCTCATCAAACGATTCCAAATCAATGCGGAATCATTTGAAATCAACGTGTATACTTATACCTATTTGAGAATTTCTAGGACCTCGTCCTTTTCCAGTACTACATCTACCCCTACAAGGATATCATATACACCTGGTCCCTCTATATGATTTCTTATACACGTCCCTTTCTAGTACTATATCTACTCCACGTGGATATCTGATGTACCGTGTCTCTTTCCAGTGTTACATCTACCACTACATGGGCATTTGATACACCTCGTTCCAAAGTTTCCTAAGCATACTGGTCGATAACTCATTAACCTGACCAGCTCACGCTGATACTGCACTGAAAATACCAAAGCTAATTTGTCTTCATGAAGATGAAAACGTTTCTTCCAAGAGAAAAGAACGTTCAAAACGTTCACGTGAACCCCAACACTGGTTACTGTTTATGGAATTGTGGTCATCGTCTTTAACAATGCAAATACACCTTCAGCAGAATGACCCAAGGGCTTAGACGCAGACTCTTATTCCTCTACCATTACTCAGCTTGAACTGGTTCTGTTGCGAACGTGAAATTATGTTTCGCATTGCTGCGTTAGCGTACAGTGCTTCGACTCCTCAGTAACCTCCTTATCTGTGCGATATTATCATTAACTCAACAAATTCGTCAATAAAGTGTTTCCTTCATCAAATATCCGACTCCCCTTGGTAAAAGTTGATTCCGTTTAAGAAAATTACAGAACAGTGTATTTTATTTAGAAGCTTGCTATCATCCCTTCTCTTAAAATTTCTCATGAATAAATTCAACTTTTGATAGAGAGGAATTTCGGAGAGACCGACCGACCGATCCACCGACCCACCGACCGATTTATTGGGAAGACCTCCAGCCCATTTCCAGTCGAAGTAGTACAGTCAATGCACCGGTATAATACATCCTCTTTACAGTTACTTTGCTCCCTCATACAGCTGTTCAGTTTCGCTCTCTGGCTGAATGGCTGGAGCACTTGACTTTGCTCCCTCATACAGCTGTTCAGTTTCGCTCTCTGGCTGAATGGCTGGACCACTTTACTTTGCTCCCTCATACAGCTGTTCAGTTTTGCTCTCTGGCTGAATGGCTGGAGCACTTTACTGAAATCGCGAGTGGGATCAGCGCAATCGTTAAAAACTGACCCCTGAACGACTCGCTTCATTTGCATGTTTTCCCTCTATCCAAAAGCAAAACGTGGGTTCCTCTACGGGCTGATGTGCGAAATTTGTGAAAGATAATAATTGTGGCGAGTTAAGCTGTAGCCTGACTGCAAGCTTCCCAACATGTTGATAGGCCAAGGAGCATAAGAGCACTGTGCTTGCACCCAGTATAGAAGATCAAACTGCAACTGCAGGTTTACTCCATATCTCTTTCGAGGCATGGACTGCCTCCACCCACAACAGCTGTGTGCCCCCACTTACATCCGTGCTCCACCCTGCAGATTGCCGGACCAGGCAGTTCATGTCTCCACAATGAAGGCCCACTGCTAGTTCCAACCTACAGCATGCCACCGACATAGGCGGCACAAAGCTGTGAAGTGGGGCAGTTGGGTGCAGTGCATCTGCCCCACACACCTGCTTTTCACTGCTCACACGTGACGCCTTCCAGTTCCCCAAGCCTCAGTCAAGGCGACCCACCCCATTTCGCTCTATGCTCTTTGTGTTGCCCAGGGGCGGGTTTCAAAATAGGTAGTCGATCTTGGTCGCAAGATCTTGCTTTGCAGTAAGAGCTAGCTAAAAAAGAAACTACCCAACGTGACGAAGTAATGCGCATGCGTAGGCGTCACGACAAGAGGTGAACTGGCCACATTTCAATGGCCGACGTGTTGCCGGTTCATTCAGAAAACGCTCTATTTCGAGATACTAGCAACCCATCCAAAGAAAATAGAAGCCATGCACAGCATTAATTTATCAAAGGTGTATGTTGAATGCATTAATAGATCGTGAAACCTCCTACAGTTTACACATCGAATGCAGGTCAACGCACCCACGACGAACTTTTGTCTCGAATCTTAAAAGCTAGGCACCTCTCAAGCTGCCTCGCTCAATCTACGCTCGTCTACGACTGGCTCGATAGCAAGCAAAGAATGAAACTGCCCATTCGGCGAGATCTACGTAGATCTACCGAGATCTTCGCATTTTGAAACCCGCCCCTGCTGTCTCTGCCCCTGCCTCCAGGCCCGCCAAAACGCAAATACAGGCATGGACGCGGTCTCAGAATAACGTAGCTAGGCTCCAGGCATCATAGTAAATACAGTGCATAAAAACAAACACTCCACCGCACGCTGGGAGTGAGAAACCATGCGCCAACACCAGCAACGCCACCTCCTGATGCAAGGTACCGCACCTTAAATAGGTCAGCAGCAACAACTGTGTCAGCGGCATATTCACCACCAGTGTAGTCAAAGCAATGAATGGCCGGGGAAAAGTTCACCAGGGGTCATATGGTAATTAGCAGCACAGGCATGATGGTAGATTGCATAACTTCCGGTGCTATATGTCGGGGTATGTTTCGGGTCTATGTTGAGGAGTGATTATCGCTAGATCGTGGCAAAAGCATGGCATTAAAGCATGCAAAAATTTTATTTAGATTAAAAAAACTAATCGAAAAAAGTCATAATAGACTATTGTCACGTATACTTTCTGCACACAACCTACATGGTCAAGAGTACGCAGGTGCTGAGTACACCGTGGTACGAAGTTAATAACATTTAAGACGTAGGTACCTTGAAACGTTATTTATGTGAATGCAGAAGCCCAATTTTTTCCCATTCATAACTTTTGTTTCAGCGCCGACCTTAAATTACCGCCTTAAGATGCTTGTAGACACTTGTACTTTTAAGGTATTGACATACTATTTCGTGTGCGTCTAGCCAAAAGACTTGTTTTTATGACGGCCAAGTTTCATTGCTGTATCTAGTAAACACGCTGAGATATGAACAATACCGCACTGTCACCCGAGAAAAAAGGCCTTAAAACCAGCGTTTTTGCCTGCAAAACGTATGTATGTATGTATGTATGTATGTATGTATGTATGTATGTATGTATTTTGGCTCTTATATAGCGCCAATCTCACACCCAAAGGCATGCTCAAGGCGCTCAACACGTTCACCCTTTGAATAAAAGAGTTTTTAGCTGTGACTTGAAAGTCTGTATTGAAGGAGATTTCCTCAGTCTGTCTGGGATATCGTTCCAGAGTTTTGGTCCAGCATACGAGAATGCTCTCTCCCCAGATCTCTTGGTGTTGTAGCGTGGCACATGGAGTAATGACTGCGCCGAAGATCTGAGATCCCTCACAGGCTTATAAGTCTTGAGGAGCTCAACCAGATACAGCGGGGCCAAACCATTGACGCACTTGAACACATGACACAGTGTTTTGAACACAATACGTTGGTGGACAGGCAGCCAGTGTAGCTCTCGAAGGATGGGTGTTATGTGAGAACGACTAGGTGGACGTTTCACTATACGTGCTGCGGTGTTCTGCACCTGTTGAAGTCTTCGGAGATATTCTTGGGTTTCACCTAGCAGAAGGCTATTGCAGTAATCAAGATTAGACATCACCAACGTCAATACGTGTTAACGCCTCCTGTCTTTTAAAGCCCGTAGAAGACACACCCTTTTTGTTTTCTCTTCAAAACGCATGTTGTCTTTAAGATAAATGGTTGGGCTATCGTTTGACGTTTAGTTTTACAAAATACTGTTGCATCTGATTATTGTATGAATTTAAGAATCGGAAAAAGTCGATTTGCAATTTGATTTTCGGGGGGTACTCACTTTGACGCCCAGCTGCGCAGAGCTGAGTTAAGATAATCGTGATCTGTAAACAGGATCATAAAGAAGAATAAATGTCCTTTCCGAGCATATGTATATGGTTACTCAATATTTACTCGTTCAGCTTTTACAGCAAATGTTCGTACCGCTCCTTAACTTTTTGTGCGTAGTGTATGTTTAATAAGAAAACATGCGGGACTGTCCAAAATGAAAAAAATATGGTGAGAGTATCATTGTATCGTGGTAAAACTCCTTACAATACATCGAAATGATTAGACTAATGGCAGTAGCTTCTCCTCCGGGAACCTATGTGAGGATTTGTCCGAGGATAACTTCTTTTGTCCATGAATGCAGTCCAGGTGGTCGGCTACATCACTGAGTTACCGGCAGGGCCTGGTCCATTTAAAAGTAGACAGTGGACGACAGCAGAGAAATAACGAGTCCATTCAGAATTAAAAGATATTCAGAGGGCAGCAGGACTAGGTCGTGTTCACCACAGAGAAATGTGGATCGCTGATTTCAGAGCAAAGATTGAAGAACGACAAAATTCAAGGATAGATGGCATTCCGCACTTCACAACAAAATATGTTTTCCAAGAGATTTGGCGCCTGTGGGTAAAGACGTCAACCCGAAAATGATCCAACAAAACTGTGCAAGTATGGCACTTACCTCGTAGTCATGAGAGACCGTTAGAACTCAGAGAGAGAGAGGCGGGGGACAGTGCCAGCACTGGCTAATGAGAGGCAAAGGCTGCCCGCCCTGTGGCAACTGTACCAGGTGACAAGGGAGTGTGTCTAGAACAAACTAGGTTCACTGGGGCCTGCAGTTCTCCTGGCAGGCAGAGGTGGGGAAAAAATCCGCTGAACCTCAAAAGCAATGTCAAACTGTGAGCTGAAACAGCATGGCCAACAGCTCGTGTGGGGATATCTTCCCTCCAGCTTTTCTTAACCAATGCCTTAACCTTCCCCCTCTACTCCTCTTCCTCTCTTCCTCTTTCCTCACAATATTAGTTGCGGACAATGGCACGAACGCAGCAGCTTTCAGATGACACAGTCACGTAAACTCTTTCAATTTCCATGCGTGGGACTGAACCTTGTGCAGTGGGCCGGCCTGGATTGGGGTCAACAGGTCGTGTGAGGAAGGCGAGGATAGCCTTGGCCTGCGGAGGACGGTTCAGGAAGTGGTCCAAATTCTGCTCCCAATAGCTACGCACTCCCAAAGCGACACTTTTACACACTGCACGCCTCCGGGCCTAAGTCAAGTTAAGCCTGGGGTCCCCTCCATGTTCACAAGGTCCCCAGAGGGGGCAGACGCAGTCACGTCAGTACGCCAACATCATTGCTCATGGCGATGTGCTTTCATCGGCACCTACACCTGCACACCGAGGGATAAATCTTCCTAACTGTACACTTTCATGCGCGTACACCTTCCTATCTGTCTGTGCACCTCCATGTGTGGAAACCTTCTCACTAATACACAACGTATGTAGACATCCATTATGTATATATAATAGTTTATTCATACGCACATACCTTCCCTTGACAGGCAAGCTCATGGCGTTTACAATCCAAAGAATCAACACTCATACAACCACTCAACACCACATTCCCACAAAAACTCACACACTACACACATAAACAAAAAACAAAAACTAAGATCCAGTAGAACAGATAGAACAAACTATACAATATACACAGCACTTGCAGGCCAGGTCAAGTAAGGCGAAGCAGCTCAGCGGGAAAGGCGGATCGGAAGAGGTGGGTCTTTAGATCACTTTTGAACTGGGGCAGAATGTCAGAATGACGGACTGAGCGAGGGAGACTATTACAGGTTACAGGTCCATTATAGGAGAAGGCACGCTGTCCTTGAGTTTTCTTATTACGGCGGGGGACCTTAAGCATTCTAGATTCAGCAGCTGAGCGTAGAGATCTGGAGGGCGTGTAGATCTGGAGGGCGTGTAGGACATGAGATCTCATTGACAGATCATCGTGTATATGTGTATACCGCTGTTTGTTTTCTCTATGTCTGTAAACTTCCATATCAACGTACCTTCGTGTCTGAGCCTCCGTATTTGTAGACATCCATGTCTACATCATTCCATGTCTGCATAGATACCAGACAGAAGTAAAGACCAGGGTACTTTCCTACCTGTATTGCTCCCTCGTGTCCGCACCCCTGCGTCAATATTGATAATCAATGAATGTATCAATGTACCCCATACGACAAGCTCTACATGTTAGAGATATACAACTTCGGATCAAAGATAAAATTCACATATGCTTCCTTGGCAAGTTTTGATCGTAAAGTCACTTTAAAACATTCTTGGGGAGAGGGGCTAGGAGAGGAGCGGGATAGTGGGGGTGGGTGGTGGGCGGTGGTGAGTGGGTTTAATTCGCTGGTCATCGCTCAACCTGGAGGAGAAATACCATTGGTTGTGTCATGCACTGTACTGATTTCTCCTCTGCATCAATACAATACGTACGTCCCTACAAAACAATACAACATGACTGATAAGTATATATGTGCATGTATGTAATAAACATACTCTTACACGTTTAAATTGATGTTTGTCAAGTCCCCTTTATCAATTTCTTTTTGTTACGGTATCTCATGTTTGTATAGAGAATTTGATCACTTATTCGTAGCAGCACAAAATAAACGAGTGTTTCCGCATGAAACGTGCAGAAAAATCATGGTTCCGTGCTACAGAACAGCAGCACTGTGCAAGAATGAAGATGTAAAAGAGCGTATGATATATTACTCAACATCGAGAGGGAATTCTGCGACGTCCACTGCCAGAGATGACAAAGAGTCGAAGTTGAAGTGGGGAGAGTCTGCAGCTAAAGGGTTAGTCGTGGTTTTTGCATGACTACTAAGTGGAGGGCTTCACCCGAGAGAGAAAGGGGGTGGCGGGTGGGTGACAGGCAGAAACACACACATGCATACACACCCACACATGTACACACACACACACACACACACACACCCACACACACACACACACACACAAGCACACACAAGTATAATATGCTCACTCACACATATGTACAAACACACACACACACACACACACACACACACACACACACACACTGCCAGACACGCAGAAAAACACAAAGGAAAACACACAAGCAAACGGTGACAGACGCGTGGAGATAGCAAAATGGGAAAATAAAATGGTAGAAACATGGGCAGAGAACTAAACAAAGTTTTTATTCACAGGCCCGTTGAGTTACATAGCACCAATGATACAGCATTCGTAAATATGATGTAATCTTCAAAATATGAATATTTCACAAGAATTTAAAAGTCATAAAGCGAGAGATATTGACGAAATAGATATGACGCAAAGCTCAAGTACATTTTTACACACACACACACACACACACAGTGAGAGAGAGAGAGAGAGAGAGAGAGAGAGAGAGAGAGAGAGAGACAGGCAGACAGACAGACAGACAGACAGACAGACAGACAGACAGACAGACAGACAGACAGACAGACAGACAGACAGACAGACAGACAGACAGAGAGAGACACACACAGACAGAGAGAGAGAGGGGGGGGGGACCAAGAGAGAAAGGGGGCGAGAGAGAGGGGGACAGAAACAAAAACAGACGGACATAAGCCTTCACACCACACCACACGACACACACACACACAGATATATATATATATCTATATATCTATATATATATATATATATATATATATATATATATATATATATATATATATATAGAGAGAGAGAGAGAGAGAGAGAGAGAGAGAGAGAGAGAGAGAGAGAGAGAGAGAGAGAGAGAGAAAGAGAGAGAGAGAGAGCGATTGATCGACTTCTAGGGTGCGAGCAAAGACCCTATATTTACAAGTGCCTTTGGGGCGAATGTTTGGCCAAGACCTTCGCGATGTTTATTTTTAGTGTGGTGTAACTGCACCTTCGGCTCAGTGACCCACATAATCACATCGTCTGTCCTTCTCAAAATGCCAGGCTGAACAGGGTCATGAGCAGCGTGGCGAGCTAACGAGTAACTAGTTTGAATAAGTTAGCGCAGACTGAACCACTACACTACAGGCGCCTACACACGTACCGGTTGTCCCCCGGTTTTGCTGCCGATCCAGTCCCGGTTGACTCATTTGCATACAATCCGGCCCGGTTCTTGTCGGTAGGGCAGGCTCTATTCCCTGACCCGGTTTCGACCTTTTTCGTATGCCAGGCGATGCGAGAACGACGAGATTCTCGCGACAAGTTGCCAATTTAAATGGCGGACTCTGTCTCCGCTTCGCGCAGAAAACGCTGTATTTGGGGGATACTAAAACCCCATCCAAAGAAAATGTAAGCCACGAACAGCATTAATTTATCAAAGCTGTATGTTGAATGCATCCATAGCTTGTGAAAGCTGGTACATTTTACAATTCACAATGCAGGTCAGACGCATTCATCTACACGCCGAAAGCGTCCGCGAATCGAATTTTATCCTTGCGTCTTCGCATAGAGAGCTACAGCCTACACATCGAAAGCGAGTGTTGGCATTAATTTATCAAAGCTGTATGTTGAATGCATCCATAGGTCGTGAAAGCTGGTACATTTTACAATTCGCAATGCAGGTCACACGCATTCATCTACACGCTGAAAGCATATGTCCGCGGATCGAATTTTATCGTTGCGTCTTTGCAGAGCTACAGCCTACATGTCAAAAGCGTCGTTTCCATAGCTCAGCGAAGGGACGTAACTCTAAATTCTGACATCGATTTGCGTAATGAAAATCGCTCAAGTTCGTGGTCTCGGTGTAATCGTTGCGTGTGGTGGTCAACCCATTTTTACACGCACGGTCAGACCGGATCGAGAGCAAAATCGGCTTGAAAACCGGTACGTGTGTAGGCGCCTTACCGACAGAACCAGGCCGAATTGTATGCAAATGAGTCAACCGGGACCGGATCGGCAGCAAAACCGGGGGACAACCGGTACGTGTGTAGGCGCCTTGAGGGAGGTCCGGAGCTCCCTCGATGCTTCCGCTGATGTGACCCGGATGAGCCAAAATGGAGACTGCGAGTTGGGCTGGTGTTCGGAGAGAACACTGCCTGTAATGTGCTTCTCAGGGTTCGAGAATGGAAAAGTGTACGTACATGGAAGTATTTGCTGTTCGAGTGTTTATTTGTATATATAAAGGAGTATGTGTATTGGGCATTTCTGGAATACACTGCCGAATTTTTTGAACGCTTGCAGTATACGTATGCTCTATGATTTATGTCCCTTCACCGTATGAGCACCGTCGAGATCGAGACACACTCGGGAAGACAGAGTGATCTTTTCCTACTTCTAGGGAAACAACGGCGCGTCACTTACAAAATCTGTGATAGACACGACTGTTTTTGGAGCAGAAAGTTTTTTGTTTCTACAATGGTGACCTCCTGCTGTGTGAAGAACTGCCACAATAGGCATGACAGAGAGCATGATCGACGTTTTTTTTTGTACCGCGTGTTGCAACGCGAAAGGCAAGGAAATGCTGGATCTCACAACTCAAAGGCGCCGTGAGTGGATCGCTCAACTGAACCTGAAGTCACTCATTTTTGACACTAAGGCAGATCGATATGTTTGTTCGGATCACTTTGTAAATGGTGAGAATTTGTTATGTTTTGCGTTTTGTAACTTAACAAATACTAGAAAAGACGGAAAGAGAGTAAGCAGGACAGATTACAGGGGAGAAAGAAAGGCCAAGATGTCGCAGAGACTAACAACAGTGTTTTGTTCTGTTACCTGATTTGACTTTTTGATACTACAAAACAGCAATATCAATTGCATCGATATTCAATGTTTGTTCAATCTGATTGGACCGGTACAAATCTGGGTCGACGTTTTGTGAATAGGCCTCGTTCGCAGCAACAACTTACAAGTGACCGTGAAATAGGACTGTGTACGATGAGATTTTACCGTCCTATTTCGTGTATTTTTTGCGTGTAATTACACAAACATTTTTAGATGATCATTTGATCGGGTAATAAGGTGAAAGAAAACGATGAAAACCCATATTTCGGTTGAAAACGTCATGGCATTCATTTGCAAGTAGGTCACGCTCTACGTTTCAGAATAAACCACCGTCTAGCCTATGACAGCACCCTTGTATGGGTTTCGGAGCTCTCCTCACAAAAATGGCTGTCGCTACAAAGGTTACGACGAAGGTTATCTTTTTTTACAAACGAATTTGGTGGAAGTTACAGGTACAGTCTTTGAGAAAATGTTCTTGTCAATCTTGTCCCTGTGTTCCTGACTCACTGAAAAATTTTTCAGCACACCCAGTTTCGTGCTGACTATGTAATTTACTAAAACTATGTAAGATATGTCAAATGCTATCGGTAGTAAGGCCAAATTTAAAAATAGTTGTGGTTAAGGTGTCATGCTCCACCCACCCCACCCCCCACCACCACCACCCCAAAAAAGCGTCGATATGTCAATTTTTTATCTTTTTATGAGGCCAGATTGAACATAAACCAAACTTTCTTTCCCTGTCAACTCTTTTTTAAACATAAATAGTGGATTCACTGTGTGCTCATAGGGCTGGGAAGATTGGACAGCACGAAGGCCGTCGTTTACCGTCAATCTCCTCCTTGACGAAAAAATTGGGGGGCATGATCGAAAAAAAAGTTCAGGGTCGGCTGGGTGGAAAAATGGGTCGGTCAGGTTACCGTAACTACAACTCTTTTTTTCCTTATCAAACATCGTTCTGTATGCAACGTTCCAGCTGACTATCTGCGTAGATTAAACTGGTTCACTGACTGTTTCGACTGCTTCCCTTTTCTGAAAGCCTGGAATGTTTAGGCAGGTGGGCAGAGCAGGAGTCGAATCAGGTCTGACGGGTAAGAGAGCAAAAGAGGCGAACTCTAATAAAGGTTTGCGTCCCCATTCTTCGGAATCAACGCTGTCTGCTCTATGCATTATGTCAGCCCCAACTCCGCCTGGCGACCATGGAGCGAAAAAGACGTGAGCGCTTTTCATCACACAAGGCAAAGCCGTGCACGCCAGCAGTCTTCAGGAGCCAGAAAGGGCAGGAGGCGTATTGAAAAGGAGAGGAGTAAGGGGGGGGGGGGGGGGGGATTACACCAGAAAAAGTAGGTGGGCGATTCCAAACACGCCTGCAAAAGCAGTCTTCAAGCAAAACCCAGCCTAGGGTGGGGAAAATCTCAACCACAGGCGGTAGGGGTGGGGGGTGGGGGGGAATGAGGGGCGAGGGGAGAACGAGGAATTAATTTCTAGAGAGAGAGAGAGAGATGAAAGGGGAAAGGAGGGTAGAGAGGAAGCAGTACTTTTCACTCAACCCGCAAAGCTTTTTGAAATCATTCGAGCGCTGAGGAGAGGGTGTAACTGCACAGAAGAGTGGCCACATGACCTTGGCCTTTGCAAATCGCACACACGTACGCAATAGCACTGGCAGGCTGTGAACTTCGGCTTTAGATCATGTGTTGATCCAAATACGTATACGACAGACAGACAGACAGACAGACAGACAGACAGACAGACAGACAGACAGACAGACAGACAGACAGACAGACAGACAGACAGACAGACAAACAGACAGGACAATCAGGACAGAGAGAAAGAGGGGGGGGAGGAGGGGGAGGAGAAGGGGGGGGGGGGGAGAGACAGAATTTTACTGCTCGGGCCTCGGGCCCAATTCAAGATGTAACTTTCACGTAGCCTATCTAAAAATTTGAGAAGAGAGAGAGAGAGAGAGAGAGAGAGAGAGAGAGATTGATTGATTGATTGATTGAATGATTGATTGATTGATTTCTTTATTGCGGCCGACGACCAGTCATGTCAATAAAACTACATGTATGTATAAACGTAGAACGAGAACATTTTATGTACACATTTAAAATCAGTACAGATGTGGAATAACACTTTGAAATACAATAGAATCAAATGAATCTGTAATGATACACATGATAGCAGGCATGATTTTATATAATACATTAATCATAGTTACTATGCTCATTGCAACATTGTACAATCATCGACAGTGTACCTGGTGCACAGCAAGAACATTTGTTGTACCGACTTGTCAGCATGATAATAATGTACATTCTATCTTGCATTTGTAACATTTCACACATGATTATCGTCAGGGTTAACAGCCCTCTCACAACGAAGTTTAACAGCGTAAAATATATACATTGAAACGTCTCGTGTTTTCCTTATTTCACCTCCGTTTTTCAGGTGTGCCATGTTCGCATATCTTGCTCGTTGCAGGTGCTTTGAAAGACATTTTTCTCTTGAATGGTCATATGAATGGCAGTAAATTAAACAAGAAGGGCAAAGCTCATACGACTCACATGCTTGACCTTGACCTTTATATGACTTTGACCTTCAGGTGACCTTCAAGGTCAAGGTCAAACAACTAAACCTACCAATGACATCATACACTAAGAAATGCTTTACACATTTTTCCTACCAAAATACATGTGACCTTGACCCAAGGTCAAGGTCATCCAAGGTCATGCAACACAAAGCTGTTAATTCAAGACATAGGAAGCACAATGGTGATTATTGGCACTTTCTACCATGAGATATGGTCACTTTTAGTGGGTCACTACCCCATTTTGGTCACATTTCATAAGGGTCAAAGTGACCTTGACCTTGATGATATGTGACCAAATGTGTCTCATGATGAAAGTATAACATGTGCCCCACATAATTATTAAGTTTGAAACAGTTATCTTCCATAGTTCAGGGCCAGGGTCACTTCAAAATATGTATACAATCCAACTTTGAAGAGCTCCTGTGACCTTGACCTTGAAGCAAGGTCAACCAAACTGGTATCAAAAGATAGGGCTTACTTTGCCCTATATACCATATATAGGTGAGGTATCCAATCTCAAAAACTTCAGAGAAAATTGAGAAAATGTGAAAAATGACTGTTTTTTAGACAACATTTATGGCCCCTGCGACCTTGACCTTGAAGCAAGGTTAAGTCACTATGTATGTTTTTTGAGGCCTTGTCATCATACACCATCATGCCACATTTGGTATTGATAGACTTAATAGTCTCCGAGAAAAATCCAACGTTAAAGTTTTCGGACGCCCGGACGCACGGACCGGATAACTTTCGCACCGTAATGTTTGCTTAAAAGACCTGTAGAAAGCAAACCGGTCACTCTCATTCATTTTCATGTGCCATTCCTGTTGGGAGAAGTCACGGAGCCTCTGTCTCAGTGATCGTATAAAACTCTTCTCATGTGTATGGTCACCATTTGTCCACACATAAGCAAATCCCAGTCTTGACAAACATCCTTCAACTGAATTAGCCCAATTCCACTTTGCACACACGTTTTCTCTCAGTAGCATTAAGTAGGCCTGCTTTGGCAGTCTGTATACCGACATCCTGCTCAACCGTAACCACTACCGTACTGCCCGAACAGTAGTGGCAATGACCATAGGATATCTACCCAACTCATCACTGCACATCACATTTGGTGTTTTTATAAAATACATTGAGAAAGTGCTTGCATGCAAACATGTGAGCTTTCTCTATGGTTTGAGAGAGAGAGAGAGAGAGAGAGAGAGAGAGAGAGAGAGAGAGAGAGAGAGAGAGAGAGAGAGAGAGAGCGAGAGAGCGAGAGAGCGAGAGAGCGAGAGAGCGAGAGAGAGAGAGAGAGAGAGAGAGAGAGAGAGAGAGAGAGAGAGAGAGAGGAGGCAGGCTGTGTACTGATTGCAAATTCCAGTATCAAAGCACGAGTCAAATACAAAACCAGAAGCATGCACAAGCACGCGCCAACGGACACATATCATCTGCACATGCGCAGTGATACGAGCTTCCAATCAGCCCCGGAACGACTCCAGAAATTATAAACTAAACAAAACAATAGAACAAATGAACAAACAAGTGCATTTCTTTTTTCGTGACTTATGAGTGACACCAACAAAAAGTAAAACACTGAAAATTTTAGAATTAAAAAATATATAAGTAACTCACATTTCATTAACCCAAAAGCTAAGCAAATGCCCTTTTGATACAGCATATGCCTCAATGAATAAATTAAACAATTTATGGCATAACTGATGGATAAATAAATGGATGAATGTTTGGATGGTAGGATGGATGGATGGATGGATGGATGGATGGATGGATGGATGGATGGATGGATGGATGGATGGATGGATGGATGAATGGATGGATGGATGAATGGATGGATGGGTTACTGGATGGATGGATGAAAAGATACATGGAGGAATCGATGAATTTTGCTTGGCAACAATCAACTAGTCATTGTTACTCACCCCTCCCTTCCCTTTCCCATCCCTATCACACAGGTTCTTATCCAGCTTCTCTGTTAGGCACAGCCATGGGGTACACACACGCGCACAGATGATGACAATGAGCATCATGGTTCACTACAACCCCGTTAAAAAAAGAACTATTGACGAATACGTCACTTACTGCTTTCATATACTAAGCTGACGAATACGTCACTTACTGCTATCATGTACAAAGCTGACGAATACGTCACTTACTGCTTTCATATACTAAGCTGACGATTACGTCACTTACTGCTATCATGTACAAAGTTGACGAATACGTCACTTATTGCTTTCATATACTAAGCTGACGAATACGTCACTTACTGCTATCATGTACAAAGTTGACGAATACGTCACTTATTGCTTTCATATACTAAGCTGACGAATACGTCACTTATTGCTATAATGTTCACTGACAGAGCAATGTTGAAACGGACAATAGGCGCACGCGCATGCGCAGAAGCATCCATTTCTATGAACCAAATATTTCGATTTCACAACGCCTGCTACAAAAAACAAAGCCAAAACACCCCCATTATTGCAGCAAATCATTTTATTACACATTACACCGTAAATGTATTCACAAACATGATCGGAATGCATCAGAAACGCGTCAACAAACAAGCACTTTTTACATGTATCTAAGCAGTGTGATTACTTCCCCATAGTGCTGGCCGCTTGGGGCGCTGCGTTCCGAGCGTCTTGTAACTTTATATAGCAAAAGCTTGGCATGAGCTATCTTTGTGTAACCTATAATCTTTGATTAAAAGTAGAGGGTCTTGGAGGCCCTCTTTGAATACATGAATCCCCAAAATGATTTTACATTCAATTGTGGTGGAGTGGAATAAGGCATGATGGTAGCAGGGCGCAGGTATGAGACAAAATCGTAGCTGCTTTCCACAACTTTATTAACCCATGGGTACAGGAGCTGCTTGCTGGTCCGAGGCCTGATGATAATGGCCAAGACCGTGGTGGCAGTGGTTTCTCTAGACCGTGGTGGTAGTGGTCTCTCTCGTTTCGTGTGCCGGACCTCACAGAAGCCAGGGTGTGGATTAATTCACAGATCCTAACCCTGGTTCCTGGATTCGTGCTTTAATTTGGAAGAAAACAGTGATTACTTACTTTAATTCGCTTTAAAATGACTTCTTACAAATGTTGCCCCATTCAGCATAACACAGTCTATTGGATGAATTACATGACGTTGCAAGTAGCTGTCTTACTTGAGGGGAAACATCGGATTTATACTCAAAATGTTACAATTCAGATTCCAGAGTGGGAGGACGGCTCACTAGCCACGGGTCACGCTAATGTAAGGAGTGACTGACAGGGAGCTGCACCAACAGTCAGACCTCAGCAGAGGAGGGGTCACAGAGCGGTCAGCTGGTCAGCTTGAGTTACAGAAAGGATGGGGAAGGGAGGTTGGAGAGAGGTCTGACACACAGAGAGATCTGACACACAGGATAGGGGGGTGGGGAGAGACGTAAGCAGGGATAACTGAATAGAGGATGAGCACAGCAGATGTACAATAGACTTGGTGATAGGTGCACCTTATCACACAATTTTATTCTTAATCGAAGAGACACCGAATTAAATAGAAGTCAATCCAAGGACTTGCACGGCAACCATGCTTCGAGCCATGGGGTTTACAGCAACGGAAGTGGCAGACATGCCAATTGCTTTACATTTTCAAAGAAACGAATGTTTTAGTGCTCTCATCACCGTGGCAGAGTGGATTGTATGTCGTGGTTAGATATCTGTACTAAACGTGGGCATCTATACCAAAGATATAACCTAGAAAACAGGAGGCCGGTGTTGGACTCGTAAACGAGTAGAAAAGAAGTACTGGAGACTTTTGTCCAACTTCAAAATTGTATTTCAGAGCTTTCGGGGCCAAGTAGGCTCCTTCTTCAGTGAAGTAAAAGGATATGTGCGAACGAGTCTGCCAAATCTGACGTCGCACCACTGATGACGTAATGTCCGATGCCCAGCAACGAAATCCACCTGTATCACAAAGTAACTAAATAGAAGTGCAAAAATAGAGTCTAGCCTATAAGGATTAACAGATATACACAAATTGCACTTATAAATAAAGTACCACAAAACCTAACGTTGCGCTGATAAGCTAACACACCATATCAAACCTGCGCAAAGCACGAAATATAAAAGACAATACAATCAAACAAGAGAAGGCGAAAAATTACCGGGATAACACGCAGCAGACTTAAACGAAAGAGGGGTAGTGGGGGATGCAGTCAGTTAAGGCGCATCTATCTTCAGTGGTCTAGAGAAAGCGAGTTACGCACTCGGCTACATATAAGCACTGTAACAACAGTTCAAAAACAAACGAGTGAGTGGGGTATGCGGCACGGGGTACAGGCATCAACAGCGGCGGCAGGTAACGGGAAAAAGGGTCGGGAGACAAAAACAGGGAGAGGGGCGTAGTCCGCATGCGGGACTCGGGACAAGGAGAGCCCAAGAAAGAAGTCAGAGGTCACCAGACCTGTAGGGCTGCAAGAACAACCGTGCATGCGTGGAAAGAATCATAACCTATAACCTATAATCTTTGTCTATACTCAAGCCTGTAACGAAACAGCAGACGACACACATTTGGGGATTTTTCTCGACCTCCCTGCATTACTCAACTGTTCAACTAAGGGACGTGACTCCGATCTTTCTGCGAGTAGCTAAATGATACTGCTGGTTTAGCAGCATTATATTTATCACCAACCAAAAAAACAAGCTCTTAAAAACCCCATAAAAATAGCCCAAAACCATCTCAGGCACGCTGATTCTAAGTCTGTGCTCGGATTTCGTTTTAGTTTTTTTCCTGTTCTGGAACCTTAAGGGAACAAACAAACAGACTGTTATCTTTTTTTTATACATACAACCACCACTCTACACTTGAGCAGGAAAAGCTCATCCCGTAATCAGAGCCCATGCCAGAAAATGTTCTCGCTCTCCTTCCTGTGCTGTCTGAACCCGGCGCCCAGCTTATTTGCTTAGTGCAAACACAGTGGGCCAGCAAGGCAGTGGGGCAGCATAGAGGCCTACACAAGAGACGTACGGCTGCAGAATGCCTGCAGACTGGACTCACACTATTTCCAACCATGGCAGGCTCACTCATCGAATAAAGACTTGGCGTGACCTCGCAACTGCTTATATTCTACGACCACTATGGGAATTAATTCTTGCTTGTACATTTTTCTCTCTCTCTCTTCAAGTAATATTTCTGCACACTCTGTCAACGCTGGCAAAATAAAAAGAATCGTCGGACAGCGCTTTCGTATGCCAAAAAGCCTCTGGCCATCGCCACAGACGAGCAACTGATGCGAAAATATATCTTGCCAAACTGCAAGTATCTGCAAGTCTCGAGTAGGTCATTAGACCCTTGGTACACTGAGAGTCAAAGTTAAGAATGGCATCTCAGTCCATCAGCCACAAGTTTGTCGACTTGCCACAGAGTGGCCCCAGGCGATAGACCGTACCAGGACAGTCAAACAGTGGGCAAAGGTAACAGCATCAAGATGGCTCGTTACAGAAGCCTCTGCATCAGTCAGTATCTGGATAGTTAACCGATGATAATCTATCCATTTGCCAGTTTCTGGACTGCAAGCTTATGACAATCTAGCCATTAACCTTTTTTAATAACTAGCTAACCATCGCTCATGCATCAGTCAGTACTGTCCAAGTGAACGAACGAACAAACGAACGAACGAACGAACGAACCGAAACATTGTTTAGATTTCAAGCCCATCACACAAACACTATTATTCCGTTGCAATGACCCCGAGCAAAAAAGTAACCAATAATGGAAGTCCGAAGTCACCGACAACACGGTAAGTGCCTGCCACATTACTTTCGAGGAGTCTCTGCAGGCAGCTGCCTCGTATCGACGTGCACGCCACGCGTATTCGATCTGTCTAGTGGCTATCATTCCCGCCGAGATGTCACCGCAGTAAACCTCAGGGATCGAGGAATTGAAACAACCCTCATATATTCAACTAATGGAGTCTCAAGAGTCTTATCGCGACGAACGTTTTTGCTGGAATCGGCAGCCACTGACAGTGCGAACGAGGACTAATATGATGACTGAGGTACGCCGTTTTCCTCCAGCATAGGGTGGGGAGCACAAGGGACTCCATCTTCATCCCTCAAATCTGCCACATTTTGTTCATGCCGAGACAAACTCTCAGCAAAAGCACGAAAACCGTCGTCAACGGATTCTCCAAATCTTCCATCTACGATGACTTCCTTTCGTTTTGAAACTAGGGCTGCCTCAGGAGGTTATACAGGCAATACCTCCGGGGTTATTTTGCCCTACAGCCGATCTGTTTGTGGCAAGATCAGTCGTACTCTCGAGACTGGGCCCGCTGGTTCAAGAGAGGTCAAAGGTCACGGATGATGCAGCACATTGCTTGGACGAAGCTTGTGGCAAGTGCTGATCATGCAGCATCATTGTAATCAACTACAGAGTTCGCGGTGTTTTCAAATGCGACATTGCCTTCATTTATACATGTACAGCAAAAGATACGGCACTCATCCATTGCTTGTGTACTTCAGCACGCTTCCGAATTCGCTGCTGCTAAGATGGAATCTTTTTTTCCCATGATCTCAGGGAGTTTCGGCTTGAATGTAATGACCGGTCGCCAAGCTGCTTGAACCGCAGAATGGCCCAGTTCACCGAAGAAATTCCACAACATTTCCTCCGTTTCAATCAGTGATGACAGAAACGCCTCTCGAACGACTGCTGCTGGTAGTTTAGCAACTGGCGTACGTTGATTTCTGGCTTCAGATACAGCAGAGCTGAAGTGAACTCGTCTTCTCAGCACCCTTCAAAGTAGGCCATTCTCAGTATTATCCAGGCTTCACCAAGTATCTGGATGTCTCGCCAATAATAGTTCAAGTATCAGCTAGTACCTGGACGGCTCGCTAATTATAGTCCAAGTATGAGCCAAAACCTTGATAGCTATGTACATATACATGTATATATACTACCCAGGTGTTGGCGAGAGTGTCGGCAACAGGGTTAATACATCAGCCGGTGTCACTGGGGTTGGACATTACTCAGTGCCCGTTCGGATAGCACTGAGGACCCTGCCAGCGGTGGTGAAGAGCTAGTTGTGATTAAAAACCATGGGAATCACTGGGTCCTGAAGACAGCACGGCCCTATAGCTCCTTCCTGCCCACAGCAGTGGCTCCAGTAACCACCCCAGTGTGCTCTCTCTCTCTCTCTCTCTCTCTCTCTCTCTCTCTCTCTCTCTCTCTCTCTCTCTCTCTCTCTCTCTCTCTCTCTCTCTCTCTCTCTCTCTCTCTCTCTCTCTCTCTCTCTGGTTTCGCCTATATATATGGTACAACAAAGGGACTAATAACGAAAGAAACTTCATGAAAAGCCTTACGATTTGACTCCAAGACTGCTATAGACAGAGATGGCATTGTAAGATAACTGAAAGTGAACGTCTGATATTGTACAGTACCTTCAAAAATATGCTTGAATGTGAAAACTATCTCAGTACCATAAAAATAGCAAAATTTAGATCTGCACTCACACGCTTTCAGTGAGGAGTGCACTGACTGAACGAAAACAAGCTATATAGAAGAGAAGAGATAAAATGTCCATTCTGTAATGATAACACAGATGATGAAATGCATTTCTTGTTGGTGTGCCCCACATATGAAGACCTGAGGGAAAAGTACATCAAAAGATACATAAAATTTATGAATATGCAAGGTTTCATATTCTTGATAGATGGACAAGGATACATAAAAACAAAACTCGTCGCCATGTTCTATACTACACTCTCAACCAACGTCAAAGACTTCAAGATGGACAGTAGAAATACAAAGTTTAGCCACATGTTAGTCAAGTAAGATATTTATGTACCCTGTGATTTAGCAGATAATAGCTTCTTCGTTGCCATTGAGTAGAATAAACAAAACAATTGATCCTATGGTACTAAGTGCATCATTTTTCATTATGTTGTAAATGATTCGAGAAAAAACTCCAATGATGTCTACATACATTGTACGACAAAATTGTTGTCTACTGATTGAAGTACCTTGTAATACAGCCTAATCAAGAACTTTCAATTGATGTGAATGTAAAATGTTGTGACAGGCCGTGGGCCTTACAATAAAATTTCAAAGTCAGTCTCTCTCTCTCTCTCTCTCTCTCTCTCTCTCTCTCTCTCTCTCTCTCTCTCTCTCTCTCTCTCTCAGCAAGGGTTGAAATTGATGTAGACTTGCATCGTCCACTTTGTGAGGAGGACGGAACTGAAACTTTTTTTAAAACTCAAATGCCATGCATGTAATGATTTCAGGAAAACGTTTATTTCAAGACATAATGTCCAAAGATGGGTTTGCTTGCGTGTCCAATTTAATCACAGGTCACGAAATACAAAAAACGAGGGATGTCGCAATGTTTGTATTTACACTTTTGAACGTCAAGCAGAAAAAATGTTCCAGAGATTGAGGATTAAAGTGTCTGTCTAATCGATATTGCAGTTTAGCGTTTAGGAAAGCACACGTAACTGCATTCTCCTTAGAGCAGTTATAATATCTCATTAACTGCACATAGAATTTACAGGTGTTGTAATCGAGGTTTGACATGAAAGGTGTTAATCCAGTAATGTGTAGTGAGTACTTTTCACTACTTAAGATCAATGAATGAATGAATGAATCAATCTCTCTCTCTCTCTCTCTCTCTCTCTCTCTCTCTCTCTCTCTCTCTCTGGGCTCCACTCAATGGTGGTTAGGTAAGCAGAAAGCAATGACATCTTGTGAATAAACTTCAGTCTGCAACTCATTTCTCGTAAACACCGGTGTCTGCTCTTAACAATACTGCAGTAAGTGTACCCATGTAGGCTGGTAGTTTAAGAGCAGTCTTGCATGCGTGTTATGTCTGTTTATTTCTTTGTTACAACCAAAAAAGCAATAGCATCCATATTTTCTTCTGTACATTTCAACAAGTTAGACCATTCAGTTTGAAGTCTCAATGAAAAAGTCTAGACAAGTGCTAGTCCACCTTAGAGCAGAAACTGCTTAAAAGTTAATGAAATGACAAATGCCATCCCCTTACCCCTCTCATACATACAACTCTTCGTCCTCCTGCAAACCCATCCATTAATCCATCCATTAATCCATCCATCATGCATTCATCCATCATCTTTCTAATTTGACAACTTACCTGAGCTTTGCTGAAGGTTTCTGCCATGGTGATGGAACTGCAGGCCTCAGCAACCCAGTCTGCCTGTCCTGCAAAGAGTCAACAAAAAAATAAGAATCCACAAGGCTGCCAATGCTCCTGATTCAAACATGCAACACGGTGCAGTGTCCATCTGCAAGACATCATACACCCTGAGGCAGGTTTCACAGAGGCAATCCTTATGCATCATATGCAATCCTCTAATGGGACCATAAGTGTGTTTCCTTTTGAAAGACAATTTTTTAATGTCCAGAGATGAACATTCATGGCAAGCACTTGCATGGATAGGTTCATGTAGGAGAAAAGCTTTGGGCTTCGCAAGTGCTCAGTGTGAGTGCTCATCTCTTAAACATTTATAAATACCCTTTGAAATGAAATGCAACTCTCATCCAGCAAGAGGATAGCCTATGATGCATTAGAATTGCTTCTGAGAAACCCACCTCAGATCATCTGCCACTGCACAGGGCGAGGTGCACAAATTGGCTACACTTATGCACAGGAAACCAGGGAGGCATGTCTCCTGTCTCAAGGGACACTTTATCCCTCCAGGTTTTATACCTGGAGTCCTACAGACTCTTTTATATGTCTGTGTTTTGTGTGTGTCTGTTCCAATCTTTAGCGTGCTGATTCTCAAAACTACTAGATGGACTTCCTTGACATTTTGCAACTTACTGGAAGTTAGGTCCGATTGAATGTTCTAAATTTATCAGAATCGAGGTTTGAAGAGAAAGTGGTTTTTTAAGGTCTGAAACTCGATAACTACCCCCTAAAATTCAATTGACGGAATGGTTTTGAAAATGCAACATTTGGTGACGTGACATCAATAACGATGACGTTATTTTTGAATTTCATGTCTTTCTGTCCCCTGTCCTGAACTATAACGGGCTAGGATATCTGTGTCAAAAACTGCTGGGCCAAGATTGTCTTTGCCATTTGCACACGTTACTGTAAGTTAGGGCGTCCGATTTGGAGAATTGTATCAAATTTTCACGAAGCGAAGGTTTAACAAAAGCAAAGTGATTTATTTTTCGTTCGTAACTCGAAAACACCCCCCCGGACTTCGTCTTAAAATGTCAGTTGACGGAATTCAGTAGTGAGCAAAATTGCGTGGCCTATATGGCACTGAATGCTATATTCAATACGCAAAAAGGTAAATCTTTTGTGCAAGACTCGTTCCGAGCCGCGTTTCATCGATCTGACTTTGCTCTTTATTGTTGTGGCAAGTCGCTTCGGGTAGCGCGACCGACAGGATCTAGGGTGTGGAATGGGGGCATCGTTAAGGGGTATTATATTTCATTGAGCCAATTCGTGTGTGACATGATTGAGATGACTTTTTTAACAAAAATGATTCTTATACGTTGGGGTTGGCACAAGGAGAGGAATTCTCACTGGGCGCGTACCAATGTTGTTGGCATGGTGTGATACATTCGAAGGAATTAACGGTGATTCGACTATGACTCCTTTCGGTCTATTTATTTTCTTATCCCCTCCAGACTTTTAGGCCCTCGCAAGTTTCAGGTCGCCATTCCTGTCATCACAATGATCGCATGGGTGGGTGGGGGGAGGAGAAGATAGTTGGGAAGGGAATGGGGTGGAGGAGAGGGAGATGTGGAGGGCGGGAGGGATAGGGAGATAGTTGGGAGGGAATGGGGGGGGTCGAGGAGATAGGTGGCAAGTAGTGTGTGGGGAGAGAGGGGTGGGGGAGGGAGCGGTAAGTCTGGTGGAGAAAGGTGGTGAGGGGTCGAGGGTTGGATTGAGGGCAGTGGGGGAGGGAGTTAGGGGGGAGCGAGAAGATGGGTGGGTGAGGGGGGGAGAGGGTGGGGGAGAGGGAGATGTGGATGTAGTGGGGGTCGGGGAAGGGAGTATGGTGGGAGGGGTGTGGGTTGAGGAAGGAGGCCGCTACATGATGGTCTGGACGTGTACTGGGCACTTTGCTGGGGCGAGGCGATGGTGGGCGCGGAGGTTTTTGTGGCTAGGAGTACCTAGGTGGGGCAGTGGATTGGGTTGGGTGGGGGGTAGAGGGAGTAGGGTGGCTAGGTCGAGGAGGGGGGGGGGGAGGGGGATGTATGGTAGTAGGGAGATGTGGTGGGAAGGGCATTTATTTTTATGGGGGGGTTGGAGATGTGTGCTAGGGTCTCATGGGGTTGGGGTAGATTTCTAATTGTGTTGCCTTGTATGGGGTGTGTTTGTCAGTTGTGTCGGAGGGTTAGGAGTGATGTGTATTGGTTGGGGAGTGAGCGGAGATGTGGGTGGGGATGGTGTGGGTAGTGGGGTGATGGTGTCATTGGGAAATGAGCTTGAGGGGGTGAGTTGGAAGGGGTATGGTTGTGTGGGCGGGGTGGTTTTGTGTGGGGGGTGGAGTTGGGAGTGGGTGGGGGAAGAAGGGAGGTATGGTAGTAGCATGAGTTTATGTTTGCGGTGGAGGGAGAAGAGATCTGTGGGAATGGAATATGTGGAAGGGTTCGGAACCTCACGATCTGTCTCTTACTATTTTTCTTTTCTTTTTTTTTTTGTTTTTGGTTAATATATTTTTTTTTTTTTTTTTATTTTTTTTTTATGCCTATCGAAAACCTGTGAATTCAAGCGCCATCTGTTTTATTGTTTTCAAAAACGTCAAGCATGCACTCATCATTTATCAAAGAACATTTCCCCCAAATCCAAATAGCTCCTAGAAAGGTAAAAGTAGAGAATCTCGGTTACATCCGCAAAATTAATTTGATTTATATAGCTATTCCTCTGTCATTCAGAACATCCTTTTCTATTGGACTTTGCTGAAACATTCTTGACGGTCTTAACAAAAACGCACAATGACCGTTTTCAAGGCTTAATGGAGAAGAAAGGGCTCTTCATCTCCCGCCTCATTGTAAACAGTTTATGTAATTTAATGTTATGGACACTTCAGTACCTTGTCAACAAAATGAACAAATGTGTCCATTTTTATACGTTTTTTTAAGATTGTGCGTCTTAGCAAAAAAATTCAAAGTCACTCCAATTCTAGTTTGTTTTTGGCAACAGGATATAATGAATTCTGAACACGAGGCAGTAATATTTTACCTTTTAAGACTAAACTTGAGATATACCAGACCCAGCAAGTCCTGAAAGTTTTGCCTTTATAGTTTTAATGAGACGTCTTCAAGGGTCACTACTTGTCTGCCTGGAGCATATGGAACGAAGACCCAAAATAACTCGAGTAACCTTTCGCGTAGTTATATTCCTGCCGGGTGGAAAACAAAGCCATCATGTGATACAAGAGAATGAGGAACTCCGCTTGCATGACAAGTTCCTGGGCCAAAAATGGGAAGGAGGAGATAGAGGGCTCTGTCAAGAAGGTTGGTAGAAGTCCATTGGTTTAAAAAGGGGAGCCTAAGGGTAGAGTGCACCTATGAGCAAAAAAAACAGCAGCACCTGGAGGCAGAGACTAACGAGACATACTGTAACGACGAGATACGTGAGACGGGATTGAGAGATAGAAGCAGACAGATGGAAGGGTCAGCACAATAAAGATGGGGAAGCAATGCACGCATAGCAAACAGCAAATGCGTGAGGAGGGGAGGGAGAATATTTTGATGGCTTGTTGAGGTCAAGATCCATTGGGGTCTTTTAATAGTGTCCACGAGATGTCGCCTATTATTCCCTCCGTTCTGTGGATGTAATAAGTACAAAGACAAAAATATAGGGCGACGGTGTGAACAAAATTAAGCGGCTTTACAAGTTGTGGATGTGTGATGTGCATAGTCCAATGGCATGGCTTGGCTAGCTGTTTAAGTGTTATTTATGTGTGGGCTAGGCAAAATGTGGTGCAAACACACTTCCAATTGTCCCTACTTCCAATTTATGTGTTTGATGTCACTTGATTGTGCTTTATCCCCATGCTTCAGGTTGCGCTATACTTCAATAGCGTTTACTCTAAGAGAGATGAACTAACAGCATGAAAAGTTTGCGGCCGTACGTCAAGGCTATGTTAAGATAGAATATCTCATTGGGAGCGCTGGTGCTAGACGTCAGGGAGAGTGGAGAGAACCGGAGCTTGTAGTGATGTTTGATGCACCAGTATGTTTGGGACGACCGATCTCCAACTGATTGAAGGAATAGTCTTTATAGATTGGACTGAACGGAACTATAAAATGATGTCTTTTTGCAAGTTAGAGGATGTTCAAGCTGTAGCAATTTATTTTTATCGGATAATTTTTAAAGCAGTACATGCCTAATATGTCTTAGTTTGTATTTGCTCGATTAGCTGAACCAATACTGTGATTTCGACACTACGTGGTTTATTCGTGAGCGAGGCAGAAATATACTCTAAAACATTAAGAGATTAGAACGAAGCCGGACGTGTCGCGAATTAGGAACGCACAAACTGATAGTGACCGTAAAGGGAGTGCAACGGTAAGCTCGACCTCCTTTTGCAACGGTGTTGGTCACAAAAACATTATCAGCATATAGTCAGTCTTTACTACACAGGTTTCTGAATGGTACATGAAGACATTATATGAATACACCAAGTCACTGAGTATGCTTTTATATAACGTCCGTGTCGTGACCAATTAAATTTATTGCTGCAACCTCCACGCTTTCACAATTTGTGTACGGAAAATCAGCAGTTGTGACAACCGGACATTGCGTGTGACTCGCGCGCCCCCTCCACACCCCCCCCCCTCTCTACCCCCCATTCCTTTTTCACCACACGCATGTCATTATCGTGTTTTCAAGTGTTATGAAAAGTAGCGAGGGATAGGAGGTAGGAGGAAGAGAGAGAGAGAAGAGAGGAGAGAGAAGAGGGAGGCAGAGTAGGAGAGAGAACAGAGGAGACGAGTCACGAGGAACATAGTGGTACAAGAGAGGCCGAGAGCTACAGAGACACGCAGTTCCAGTAGGAGACGAGCTCTAGGGAAAACAACATAACCATGTTTGTCCCCATGGGCTTTCCACTATGAGCAAGCTATATTAGAGTATTAACAAACTTATCTTAGTAAAAACAAGGCAAAGACCCAAGAAAATGTGCTTGGGGAGCAAGCAAGAAGAGATGTAGTTATGTGGTACTATTGTTAGTCTTTTCTTTTTTAACCACACACACAACACATGCACACACATGATGCATGCAAGACTGCAGTTTCGATCTGATTCATCAATTATGAAGACATAAAATAATTTCTAAGGCAAGAAGCGCCTACTTAACCCAAAACGCCCTGCCAACACCCCCCTATTTTTGTTATTGCCATTCTCAAAGCGTGGTACCACTAATCTTATTTTTAATTTTTTTTTTTATTTTTTTTTATAACGTTTGGAATAGTGGTACTCTGGGGGACGTTGAATATATATTATTATTTTAATTAAAGGCAGTTTTCGCAAACACACAGCAGATGGTATAGTACCTTGTACACTGAATGCACATGCAACGACTTCCAGGGGTATAAAAACTATAGAACAGCGCCGTCCGAAACCCTGTGCCCACCGGAGGCAGATTTGGAAAAATATGTTGAATAGACCTCAAAGACCTCAAAAGAAACCGACGTATTTTTGATATTAACGTATGCACACGCTCGCAAGCGAAAGCGCTCCAAACCCCAAAAGGAAGTGTTTTGTGATCTGTGGCTTGGTAATGGGGCATTATTCTTCCAAAAGCATCGTTTTTCCCATTAGTAGAAAATGTCAACCCTATTTTGAGAGGTGAAAAACCTGAACACTGTGATAACTGGCAAGTTGATGCTCGCAAATTTGGTGACCACTGCCACAGGCAACATAGGACCTTTCTATAGTTACGAGAGCAAGTTTAAGCAGAAGCGATAGCCTGGGGGTGGTTGCATACCAGAACGGCAGATTCACGAAGGAGATAAAGTGAATAATATTCAAATTCACCATAGTTTAGTATCGGATGGAGATCTACTTGCAACGGAAACGCAGGTGAAAAAATTTAACTTTTGATTGGGGTGGGGCATTCCAAATATGTGTCTCATAACTTCTATCCATGCAGAAACCAGTAAATCACTCTTCTATCTTATCTTGCACAATCACCTTGAAGAAAAAACGGAGCTTCGGCCCGTGAGGCAGTGGAACATGAAATAAGGCATGTGCACAACTCAAATCATCAAGGGCAAATCCTCCTGAAGAGTGGCAAAGCTCATCTACCCCTTTGACCCACCTCTACAAACCACGAGACACGACTACTTCTGGACAAGCACAGCCTCATACTCCAGAGGTATTCATGAGAAACACCTGCAGTAAATCTTGGCAATTAGAGGAGGGGTGAAGTAGGACCGCACTGAGGCACTCATTATGCAGCATTGCGGGAAAAATCATGGTGCACTAGATCACACTCAGCAGAGTTAGCTAGGAGTGCAATCTTGATTTTGTTAATATATGCGAGTGTGATTCCCTGAGGGGTGGGCTATCAAGCATTTCAAAGAAATCTTAAATAAAATTGCAAATAAAAGTTTCACATCAACGCACTACTTGTTCATATTACCTCCTCTACCCGTGTACATGTTCGCAAATTGTAAGAAACTTTCTGAGTCGATTACGGCAAGGCTTAATAGAGTTTACTACTACTGTATTAGGTAACTCTACAGAGTGCAAAGTTTGTTGTATATGTGACTTAATTGAGTCGGAAACTTCAATTAATTCCACTTAATATTCGAAATCGAGCGGCACAATGTATACTCTAAGAGGGCATAGTATTCAACTTTGTTCAAATAAATCGTATGTTAGAAAATAGGTCATTTACATTTCATATATTGAGAAAAGAATACTGTCCTTTCAAAGTTAAATTACCGAAATGCATAGAAATGAGGCTCTCATACTAAGCAGATTGAAGAGTCAGGCACAGTGGCTTATAGAGATCCTGCAATGAAAAATCTAATGGTCCCCAATTCTGTTGGCTATTTTAACTCACTGATAGGTAATAGTTCTGACGTCATTGTAGAGGGGCGACAAATCGTGCCTTAATTAAATCTATTTACTTTAAACTGTTTAGATTGCCTGTGTCTAAATCTGATGATGTGGCATCACAGTCCTTACATCATGTATTATAAAGTCAAACAGGCAAACCATATGAGAATTGGTGGGAACTCTCAAAGTTATGTGACTGATCATATTTAGTACAATTGGCTGTCTTTTACGCCAGTTGGGTTTGCTGGCCATACTTGTGCATCGATTCAGCCAGTCTGAAGTAAGCTTTCTCTATTATTTGCTGCTTCTGCTATTAGCCCAGTTTTTCTAGAATTAAAGAATTTCAATTGGCAGGTATTACTCATAGCTAGTTGTAATGGCATATCTGTATCTTCCTTATTTTTATTAAGCATGGGAATATATGTGAAATTATTCCTTAAGTAACGCAACATAGCTTTTTCCTGGTAGTGGTGAACTACAGGAGCACACAGATACTGACTAAGCGGAGGAACAACGGACACATAGGTACAAGCAAAGCGACTGTACAGCTATACACAGATCGTGGTCTGGGCGAGGTTGCGCCAAATTGCTCTGGCCACTACTCGCAGAAAAGAGGTTACGTATTTTACACCGTGCTAATTCTCCTATCTGTCGATAGAAATTGCACTTGCCCATGTGTTGCACGATGCTGCTAGTATTACAAACCGACAGAGAATATATAGACATCTGCTATAGGTCGCGAAGTTACAGATTGTCTGCTACGTCTGTGGGGCACAGTCAGTATTTGTTAATATCTACCTTTCTAAAGAGTCATTATAGTTCAATTAGATGATTGATATATAACAACTGTGAAATGACTACTTGCACGCACACTGCGTATTATTGAAGAGGCAGCAGAGAGCGGCATGTATGCACATGATTTGATTCGTCGTGTGTGTGTTTTGTGTGTTGTGTCTGTGTGTGGTGTGTGTGGAAGGGTAGTGTTTGTGTGTGTGTAGTCGTGCATGTGTTAGTGCTTGTGTGTTTCTCTGGGTGTAGTGTGTGTGTGTGTGTGTGTGGTGACCACCTCTCGTGTGTGCGAGGCGCGCGTGCATGTATGTGTGTGTGTATGTGTGTATGATGTGTGTGTTGTGTGTGTGTTGTGTGGTGTTGCTGTGTTGTAGTGTTGTGGTGTGTGTGTGTGTGTGTGTGTGTGTGTGTGTGTGTGTGTGTTGTTGTGTGTGTGTGCATGTAGTGAGTGTGTGAGTTGATGTGATGTGGGGTGTTGATAGTGAGTGTGTGAGTGAGTGAGTGGTGTTTGATGTGTGTGTGTGATGTGATGTGTGAGTGTGTGTGTGATGTGGGTGAGTGGTGTGGTGTATGTGAGTGTGTGGTGTGAGTGAGTTGAGTGAGTGAGTGAGTGTGAGTGAGTGAGTGAGTGAGTGAGTGAGTGAGTGAGTGAGTGAGTGAGTGAGTGAGTGAGTGAGTGAGTGAGTGAGTGAGTGAGTGAGTGAGTGAGTGAGTGAGTGAGTGAGTGAGCTGAGTGAGTGAGTGAGTGAGTGAGTGAGTGAGTGAGTGAGTGAGTGAGTGAGTGAGTGAGTGAGTGAGTGAGTGAGTGAGTGAGTGAGTGAGTGAGTGAGTGAGTGAGTGAGTGAGTGAGTGAGTGAGTGAGTGAGTGAGTGAGTGAGTGAGTGAGTGAGTGAGTGAGTGAGTGAGTGAGTGAGTGAGTGAGTGAGTGAGTGAGTGAGTGAGTGAGTGAGTGAGTGAGTGAGTGAGTGAGTGAGTGAGTGAGTGAGTGAGTGAGTGACGTGATGAGTGAGTGAGAGATGGGAGAGTGAGTGATGTGTGGGGTGTGTTGTGTATGGGGTGTGTGTGTGTGTGTTGTGTGGTGTGTGTACATATGTATCTGAGAGAGAGATAGAGAGAGAGAAGAGAAGAGAGAAACGAGAGAGGAGAGGACAGACACGACAGTACAGAACAGACAATTGACTAGTACAGAGTATAGTACGACAGACAGACAGCATTTCAGACAGACTTTCAGACAGACAGACAGACAGAGACAGATCAGAGTACTAGACAAGAGAGACAGAGACAGGCTAGGAGGAGTACAGAGACAGGATGGGTTAGACGCAAAGAGTGCGAGTACAAAGAGAGATAGCTAAGAGGGAAACCATCAAAAGTTTTCACTGGATGCGCCTTCCCATAATGGGATTCAAGATGCATTGTTTATTGTCCTGTTGGGTCATGACAGGAAACTCCACGAGGTTGGGTTTTCTCAACAAATGATGTTCCAAAGTGACTGTAGGATGGTCCAGGTGGGGCACGTGGGTCACACTATCCCATATGGCTATCAGGGTGAAGTAGTTTTTGAGAGTTAGCCATGATCTGGTCTCCTTCAGTCATTACCTCTAGTATTCATTGCTCGTCAGCTTTTTGCGGAGAAGAAGTGCTGATTTCAACTAAAACGGTTAGTTTGATTCGAAGGTTTCAAAGTCAGGTAGCTAGTGTCGTTACATGTCCCTAGCTAATATCTCAGGAGAACTCTCTTTATGACTGTAAGCTCATCACATTTGGTATAAACGGCTCGGCTGCACTGTAGTTTATCATTTGCATCAGTTTTGTGTTCACGACTAGGCAGGTAGCGTAATGGTTGAACACGATCGCTGACGCCAATGTGCGAGTGGGGGGCTATCGATCATAATGGGGAGGGGGTGGGGGAGGCTATGTGTCTCTATGTGTGTGATGTGTGTGTGTTGTGTGTGTCGTTGCAATGAGGCTATGCATGTTTGTGGCTGCATCTATGTGCATAGTGCATTACATGTACTGGCATGAGGTAAGACAAACACTACACGACACTTATCACTTAACACACGGTCCTTGGTGTTCAAGTCACACGTATGGCCTATCCTCAACCCCACTAATACTTATCAGCTCGTGTGGGTCGCGGGAAGGGCATTTGCGATTTTTGATTAGCCTGTGAGAACGAATGTTCTTAGTCTCTAATTGCACTATATCGCGCTGTATTCGAGGGTAGATTAGAGTGGAGAGGTGGAGCTGCTTAGATCCTAGTTAGGTGTGCTTTTAATATTCGAAGAATGGTTTTCAAAAAAACAAAAAAAACCAATGTCTCCGAGGAACGCTACGCGACGTCTCTCATGCGGATGAGCAATATATACGGTATGGTTTATACCATACTTGGGAGCACTGCACTAGTGGTTGAAGACATGCGTCAGTATTAATAGTATTATACACATCCTGCAGTACTCCCCTGAATGCCCTCTTTCCTCCGTCCATTTCACCGTTTACCTCTGACTAGATTCGCAAAAAAGCCAGTGTCCCGGGGGCGAACGGNNNTAGCTATCCTCTGTCATTCAGAACATCTTTTCCTTACGTTGCTGAAACATTCTGACTCTTACAAAACCACACGTTTTCAAGCTTAATGGAGAAAAGCCTTCATTCCCTCTTGAACAGTTTATGTAATTTAATGTTATGGACACTTCAGTACCTTGTCAACAAAATGAACAAATGTGTTTTTGATACATTTAATTGTGTTACAAAAAAATTACAAAATAGTCACTCCATTCTGTTTTGGCAATAAGGATATATGAAATTCTGAACACGAGGCAGTAATATTTCATTTAGACGAAACGTTGGATATACAGACCACTCAAGTCTGAAGTTTATGCCTTTATAGTTTATGAGGACCTTCAAGGTACTACTCTGGGCATATGGAACAAGACAAACCAGTCAACATTTCGAGTGTTATATTCCTCGTGAGAACAAACCAATCAATTAGAAAAGGAATGAGGAACTCAGCTGCATGACAAGTCTGGGCATGGGAAGGAAGGGCTGTCAAGTGGTAGAAGTCAAGGGTTTAAAAGGGGAGCCTAGTGAGCAAAAAACACAGCACCTGGAGGCAGACACATGTCACAGACGAATGAGAGATAGAAAGCAGACAGATGGAAGGGATCAGCAGAGGGAAGCAAGAGCATGCCAACAGCATGGGGGGGAGGGAGATATTTGGCTTTTGAGGTCAAGTCCATTAGGGTCTTTAGTGTCCACGAGAGTCCCTATTAGTTCCTCTGTGTGGATGGAATAAGTACAGCGTGTGACAAATAGCGGCTTAAAGTTTGTGGATGTGTGTGTGCATGCATGCATGCTTGCTAGTGTTTAAGTGTTTTTGTGTGGGCAGGCATGGGTGCAACACTTCCAATTGTCCAACTTCAATTTATGTTTATGTCCTTGATTTGCTTTTCATGCTCAAACTCAAAGAGATAACACATTGAAAGTTTCGCTACAGGAAGAGAGTGGAGAGAACATGAGCTTTGTAGTGATGTTTGATGCACCAGTATGTTTGGAAGCCATCATGTTGAAGGAATAGTCTTTATTGGACTAACTGAACTATAATGATCTTTTTGCAGTTAGGGAGTTCAGCTGAGCTAATATTAGTATTTTTAAAACAGTATTATATGTTTATATGTATTGCTGATTAGCAACATATTGATTTGAAAGGGGTAATAGAGGCAGAAAATACCTAAAACATAGAATTAGAATACACCTGGCCCAGTTGAACCACAACTGATGTGACCAGTGCAACGTACGACCCGTTTCACGGTGTTTGGTCACAAATACTCTTTTTTAAAGTTCTAAGGTCATGAATAGGAGTACAAGTCACTTGAGTTGTTTCTATATACTTCGTGAAAATTTATTTCAACTCCATTTCACAATTTTGACGGAAAATCAGTCAACCACATTGCCATGTCTCCCCCCCCCCCCCCCCCCCCCCCCCATTCTTTTTAACCACATGTTTATCGGTTTTAAGTGTTATGAAAAGACAGGGAGAGAGAGAGAGAGAGAGAGAGAGAGAGAGAGAGAGAGAGAGAGAGAGAGAGAGAGAGAGACAGAGAGAGACAGAGAGAGACAGAGAGAGACAGAGACAGAGAGACAGAGACAGAGTCAGAGAGACAGAGCTCTAGGGAAAACAACTAACCATATGTTGTCCCATCTTCCCTATGAGCACTATATAAGTATTTAAAAACTTATTTTAAAAACAACCCCAAAAAATGTTGGGCACAAGAGAAATGTATATGGGACATTTCTTTTCTTTTTTAAACACACACACACATGCACACACATACATGTATGCAGTTTCGATCTATTCTCATTTGAAGAAATAAAATATTTCTAAGGCAGAGGCGCCTACTTACCAACGCCCCCAACCCCAACCCCCCCTTTTTTTGCCATTTCACTGTAACCACAATATTTTTTTTATTTTTTTTTTGGGGGGGGGAGGTTAATTAATTTTTTTAATAAAGATTTTCACAGATACCGTACACATGCCCATGGAGCAGATTTGATATGTTGAAGAAAAGACATCAAAGACTAGTTTGATATTAACTATGCCAGCTCGCAAGAGAAGCCTCAAACCCCAAAAGGAAGTGTTTGTGATCTGGCTTGGTAATGGGGCAATATTTCAAAGCATCGTCCCTATGAAAATGTCAACACCTATTTGAGAATGAAAGACTGATACTGGCAAGTGTGCTTCCAATTTGTACTGACCAGCATGCCACAAAGCCTTTCTATATTACAAGGTTGAACACTGTGGCACTCAGATCACAAAGTGAATCAAATCCATAGTTGTTGG